>CAEFZP010002831.1:0-16201 GCA_903064625.1 Mallotus villosus
GTTTGTCCTATATGCAAGCTGACGCACAGCATGTGCTCGTTTGATTGTGTGCGTCCACACGACGCGTCTGCTCGCTCAGGCCTTTGGTGCTGCCGATCACACAGTGTACACACTAGTCCAATCACTCTCTTTCACTCACAAACCCCACACAAACTATGCCACTCACAAGTCTTCAACACACACACACCCAAACAAACCACAGAAATAAATACATACTCACACATCACAAGATAGAAAACATTTACCATACTCTCCGGATGCTGTCAGAACCGAGCGCGTACCGGGAATATCCTACCGACGCCATCGCAGGCAGATTAGACCCACACAAAGGTGGCCATTGTTAATCTGGCACTGGTACCAGGCGGAATATTCCACAGCCCCCGCCGCCACGTTAGCTTATGTTGTCGCCGTGGGGAGTCCCTAGGCTACCGGCTGGGCTTCCTCTGTGACTCACGGCGCCGGGGCCCAACGCTTCCACGGTCCACATTGTACCTCCGGATAATTACGGAGACACGCGCATTCATCGCGGCCGCTTTCCTTTCAAAGGAGCGATTAAACCAGAGGCCCTCGCCGCGAGATCTCTCCCGCGCACCCAAATCACGATGAGACAAAAGCCAGATAATTGGGACGAGCGAAGTAGATAATGGTGGCGTAGAGAGAGGCACCTATCAAAACATCCCTTCTCCTGGTCGCTCAGCGTGAAAAGGGCACGTCGTTTAATGAAGGGTTGACGCGGCGGGAGTTGATGGATTCCAAAATGGTTTGACTTCGTATCGACGAGTTGATTGGGCAAGGCTGACTGTGGCGCTCGTTTTATGATTGGCAGTTAAGACGGGTAACCACGGGAACGGGAGAGGACGAGGAAAATATCATTAATGAACCTAATGATAATCTGAGGCTGGAGACACAAATCCCATTTGCTCCACCAGAACATGCACTTCGTTAATTTGACCAGCTATCTCCCTGATTTAATCTTCTCTGTGCTTGTATCTCTGCTCATTTCTGTGTTTCATAATTAATTAGCTTGCCTAATGGCACAAGGACTTGTGTTGATTGTATTTATCACAGCACATGAAGTAGTATATGAGGAACCATGTGAAGAGTTGTCATAACAAGGCATAACATCTGTGTCATCATAACGTGTGCATGCCGCTATCTACTTTCTGCTCGTGTGATATTCAGCATATCAATAATTCAACTGACAAGTGGCCGAAGGCTGTGTAGTGTTTGGCCAATTACTGACGGGCACACTGCACCCCTGCTCCCCTGCCCCAGCTGCCCCATGATCAAGCCGTCCTGCAGTGGCCTTTCAAAGAGAACTACTGATATTTAGTCACATCATGACATTTCCATGACTTGTGTTGAGCTGGGGGCCAGTGTTTATATGTTATGCATGGGTGACCAAGCATACACACACACACGTACACGTACACACACACGTACACACACACACACACACACACACACACACACACACACACGTACATTTACATTTACATTTACATTTACATTTATTCATTTAGCAGACGCTTTTATCCAAAGCGACTTCCAAGAGAGAGCTTTACAAAGGTGCATAGGTCACTGATCATAACAACGAGATATCCCCAACATTGCAAGTAGTCAAACATGAATCATACATTGTGAAAAAAAAACGTACACCAAACACCTTCCAACCGACAACGGGCACCTGGAGAGAGCTATCATCTGGAGATTCATGTTGACTCCAGGTTATCCATCCGATGAAAAATCGGATCTCCAGCCCAAAGTCTTTGACCGTAGATGGTTGAGCCTCTTTCCAGAGGAGCGCCCCGGGTTTCTAATTGGTCCGTTGCATTAGGAACATGTGGATGATATGCAAATGACCGGAGGGCCGTAGCAGGAAGCTGGTTGGCGTGAACAGCCCTTCTGTGCAGGCACAGTGTCATCGTCTGAATCCCTCTCTGGACTCCTCCCAAGATGTCTTCCATTTCCTGTCTTTCGTTTTCCCCGGCCGTTTCTCTTCTCTTTCTTTGGCGATGGTCTTACGTTGGTCGAGGGGGCAGTCCTATGGGCTGATGTGAAGCCCTCTGCGACATCGCTCGTAAGAACGGGCCATACAAATGAAACTGGATTTGCTCGTGTTGGAGCTGGAGAGGGAGGGGGGAGGGGTGAGGAGGGATCTGGCTGAGCGCTCCGTGAGGCGTGGGAGGGGGAGTGCAGAGCTTCCATGAATCACTCCACGCTCACACACACCATGGAGTGATGGGCCAAACAGCTGGCCCTATGATCAGTATAGATTTTCTGTCGTGTGTGTGCGTGTGTGTCACAAGGAGAGAAAGATGGTGGTGGAGGATGCAGTGTGTGTGTGGTGCGTGCGTGAGCTTTTCACGCATTTCAACCCTATTTTTTGTTCCTTCTTCCCTGGTCCCTCTCGCTCTCTCCTCTGCAATTGACATGAGTGCGGTTGTGAGTCTGGTGCTGGTGTGTGCTGGCCCTGTTTAGCCAGTCAGTAACCCAGTATGTAACCCAGTCAGGGTCTCTGTGGCCCTGCTCCCACAGTCAGCCAGACATGACTCTGAATTAATGAGGAGAGAGACACCTGAGCCAGTACAACGCCGCAGTCGACCGCCCGCCTGCAATTTGAGCACATCATTGACAATTGACTCTTTCTTTGGGACTAAACAAGTAAGAGAACTATAATTGGAATTCACACAAAATCAGTGTAGACGTTCATCAGAAACAAACGCTCAACCAGGCTGTGATGTTGGGTCAGTTGATAGTCCCCACTGTGCAGGCCAGCACCCGTGAGCTTTCTGCTGTCTGCCTCTCTGCCTACATTTGGCAAATAGCTAATTGCTCTCCTGACCTCGACGGGTTTCAATGGATCCAATTGACTCCGTAGTTCCTGTTGTTCACTGGCTCAGACACACGCCCCCACGCACACGCACACAAACACACACACACACACACTATGTTAATGAGTAAGTCAGGGGTGAAAGGTGAGCAGGCCAGTGTTTGTCCTAGATAATCTGAAAAAGAGCCTTATTACCCCGGGACAGTGAACTGTGCCCTTCACCTCTTGAGAGACTCCAAAACACAAACAACCGACCATTGTCCTGGCCTGGGGGAAGTGTGTGTGTGTGTGTGTGTGTGTGCGTCTGTGTGTGCGCGTGTGTGTGCGCGCGTGTGTGTGCGCGTGTGTGGGCGCGTGTGTGTTTGTGTTTACAGGCAGTAGGGCATGCGTTGCAAGGGGCAGGGTCTTGGAACAGTTGGCTGAGCTTATCGAAAACTGTCGACGTCCCCAGTTGCCTCTTTGTCCTTTGCTCAGTTGCTAGCTATAATTACCAGCAGGCTCATCAGTGCTCAATTTCAGGCAAGCATTAGCATTAGCATTAGCAGAGCATTAGCCTTTGTTGTCCCTCGCTCGCTCGCTCACACACACACATACACACGCAAATGCTTTCGCAGAAATGGAGAGGAATCTGTGTAAAGACGTAATTGCTTGCGTCGGTGCGGTGTGAAGTGTGTGTTTGGAGAGGACACACATATAGAGCCAATGAACAGCGGGCTAGGAAGAAGCCTACCGTCCACAGGTGAGCAGGTCCTGTCTGTCGTTACTGTCTGCTCAGCCCTAATGTGGGGGCTTGTCCAGCGACTGATCCAGCTACAACCTACTTAATCTTCTGTACCTTGTGAGCGTTGTGGTAACTGGAACAACATTGTGAAAAGGCCCCCTGGGTCTGTGTCTATCTATAGGCGCCCTTATCTAAATGTATGTCTCGAAGACGAGTGCATTTCTGCGAGACATCAAACAGAGAACCACGTTTATTCAGTCCTACGAGGAAGAGAACTTCTTTTGTAACTCTACCTGGAATAGCTGAATTATCATCTTTTTTCGAGTGGCTGTATCTATGGAGACCAGAGTGTGGAGGAGAGCGTGGAGCTTGGAGCGTGTTGTTGACGGAGGAGGTTTTCCTTCCTCCGAGTGGATGATGAATGGACGAGGGCCGGGCGGGCGGGCGGGCGCAGCGGCGGCGGCGTCGTCACGCGACGTCTTCCGTGGGTTTCCATGGATCTCTCCACAACAATGGCCGCCGTTGTCGACGAGAGCGCCTGACCGAGCCGGGGGCTAACAGTGAAGCCTTTGATGAAGCCACCTCCACCGTACGCACAAGCGGTGCGCTGCACACACGGGAAAAAAACACACACACAACACACACACGGGAAGAAGAAAACAAGGCCGAGCTGTAATTATTCCTCTTTGTTTGTAATCGGTTCCTGAGTTTTATTCGCTTGTTTTCTGCTTATGTGCCCGGAAATGTGAGATATTTATCAGATAAAGCAGCTCAATCTGGCCTTATCTCCTTTGCCCATAAAGAGCTTTGTCAAGATGGTTCACTCTGATGAAGTACTTTTCTCACTCGTTATTTCCCCCCTTCTCTCAAACAAATCAATACCCCATAGTTTAGCCTTTCATAGGAAAGATTACAGAGAAATAGCTATTAGGGGCTTAGTGCTATCAATTCTTATATCGCAAAGCCACTTAAGGGCTCTGGATGTCCTGGTTGGGATTCGGGAGCCAACACCGCTCTTCTCTGCAGAACGAAATGGGGTCTGGAGGACCTTCACCTTGCTCCTCCGCTACTCTGGGCTCATCCTCCCCACGCACACACTCTCTGGACGAAGAACGAGAAAAGATGAAAACAAAAAAAACTTGAATGGGCTTCGTGTTATTCTCGGCGTCCTCGACGAGACAAAGGCCGTCTCTCTCCTGGTCCCTCTGAAAATGAGTCCTCTTCGAAAAAGGCTTCCTCTAATGTCCACCCACGTGTGCGTGTGTGGTGTGTGTGTGTGTGTGTGTGTGCGTGTGTGCGTGTGTGTGTGTGTGCGTGTGTGTGCGTGTGTGTGTGCGTGTGTGTGTGTGCGTGTGTGTGTGTGTGTGTGTGGTGTGTGTGTGTGTGTGCGCGTGTGTGTGTGGTGTGTGTGTGTGTGCGTGTGTGTGCGTGTGTGTGTGTGCGTGCACGTGCGTGTGCGTGTGTGTGTGTGTGTGCGTGTGTGTGGTGTGTGTGTGTGTGTGTGTGCGTGTGTGCGTGTGTGTGTGTGATTGGAGTGAACAGCAGGTTGCCTGGCCCATGTTCCCAGGGATCCAAATAGCCGGTGTAATCAGTGCAGTATGAAGAGGCGTACCTCAGCCATACCTGTAGAGATTCCACAGCGAGAAGCGAGACAGCCACATAGCTAACGCTAAAGAGCTAGCGCTTCCGTCGTCAGGGCCACCGAGCAGCCTCTCTGCCGTCCAGCTTGGCTTTGTGCTAGCACACGTGACCAGCTACTGTAGCACCTACCACCGACACAGGTTGAATGCATTGAGTCACTTTGTGGTGAGATACGCATTGACGGTCTGTGCTACTGTTGCTAGCGCCATCTGCCACGCTCACAATGGACACATTTGCTTTCATGTGCAAGGGGGGATATGTGAAGTATAGGAACCCTGTATCAGAGATCTTGGGATTAGTTATCTTCATCTCGACATTGCTTGGACAACAGAGTTGACCTTTATCAGTATTCAAGCAAAATGTTTCAGGAATAGCTAAATAGACATGTGGATGAAGCTATAGCCTATAACCTTTTCACAATGTATGCTTCGTGTTTTGGCTACCCGCAATGTTTTTGGGGATATCTCGTTGTTTATGATCATTGACCTATGCACTTTTTGTGCTCTTTCTTGTAAGTCGCTTTGGCTCAAAGCATCTGCTCAATGAATAAATGTAACGCTTGTACTGATGCTCGTAGACCTGCATGCTTGCACACACGTCTTTAGAATCCTTAAATCACGAGGCTAGGTTTTCAACTTTTGATTTCATTCCCATAAAATATGGTGATGTGCGGTATGAAGCGTGAATGATGGCCCAGAGAAGCCGGTGACCAGGTCTCAGACAGGCCCATGGTGAACACGGTGAACACGGTGAACACGGTGAACACGGTGAACCTGCCATGTCAATCACTCACCTCCGAAGCCCCAACAGGAGTAGCCTTTGTCCCAGACAGCTAAAACCAGTCATTGTACCACCAGCTATCGGCAGACATGTACGTGTTACAAGGACTCATTATGTTCTCCACCTTGTTCACACCTCCCTTCTTCCTCTCTCTTCTAATTCACCCTTTCTTCTTCTCGTCTGTTCGGCCTCCCACTCGGGCTTCAGCGGGGCTGTTTGGCACCTGCATGATGAGTAGCGAAACGTCTCATTAGATGAGCCATTATCATACACTGGTATACCCTGTTCCTTTGGTCTGGACGCGTACCTCAACTCTAACTTCCATGGGAATTGTTCTGGACACACTGTATGTCATGTCATGACATCATTTGTAAAGGTTTGATTCAACAAGGCTTTAGTATTTTGGAGTGAGGCACACTAAGACATTATGAACCCTAGAATTCCCATACTAACTCAAGATAATATGTGTATTCTTGTAGGCTGCAACAGCAAAAAGGCATCGTAAGCTAGCAAGGCTTGATAGTCTTTAGTAGTGTGAGAGATGCTAGAACTGTCTATGCATGTGGTGTAGGAAATCATAGTTGATGTGGTCGCTGCCGACACAGCAAATTACCATTCTACTCTTTTCACAGTGCCGCTGGCACTTGAATTATCCTTTTTATCCTTTTTTAACAAAATGTATGTTCACTGTTATATTATTACACATGTATCCTGTTAGATACATGAACAGAAAAAGAACAATAATACACAACAATGACTATAAATGACTAAAAGTAATAATACCCAAAATGTTGCTTTTGACAATTGCCGCGGAAATGGAAATCCCGGAAACTTCGATTTCCAACCCTGCTCTGTGGTGATGACAATGTCCACCAGCACGCACGAGTTTCAACTATGAGAAAATAATTACTTTGACAAGTAATCGAATCGACAGCCACCCTCCATAGGTCAACGCATGAAATGAACATGCATATTTTTCTGCTTAGCTAGATGGTGTCGAGTCCCAGCTGGTCTGAAAGGAGCAGAACGCCGCCCTCTCCCCATCCATTACCACCAACACCCCCTGTGGAAGACCAGCTCGGCCCGCATCTCAAGCCTTGTATTTCCAATCAGTCTCTCTTCACAAGACAGGATCTGGCTAAAGTATAAAGCCAGTCTATAAATGATACCCTGGAGCAGAAGATTGGAGTCGTATGCAGATGATTGTGCGTACGTGTGTGCGTTGGGGGGGGGGATGTAGTGGCGGAAGGCAAACAGTGCTCACATGGTAGAAATAAAAATACCAGCAATTGAGTTCCAGCCCTCCAAATGAGAGGGATGTTTGAGAGGCTCTGGGAAGGTTCTGATATTGTGGGACAAACTGCTATCACGAGGACACTTAGGCTGCTGTTTCTCTAACGTTTTGGCAATAACGCCTTGTCTTGACCCCTGGAGAGCCTCAACTGTGTCTGTGTGTGTATGAAAACATGCTCTTGTGCACCTGTGTGTTCGCCGTCTGTGCGTGTCTGTAGACAGCCCCCCACCCCCCCACCCCCCACCACCACCACCACCATCCCCCAGCACTACCAAGTTTCTCTACATGTGGAAGAGGTGAGCCAGGCGTCCAGCTGGCGTGCCCCACCGCCCCACCCTGCTCCTCCCCGCCAGCCAGGCCCCCTACCGCAGCCCTGGCTCTGGCTCCGGGCCTGGCCGAGGCTCTGGCCGCCCGTGGTTGTGTCTGGCTGGGGCTGGACAGGAACACCGGTGCTGTGATAACGACAGCTGGTCCTCGGCGTCCCCAGGCCCGGGAGGTGTGAAATCTGTGATACCTTTCATAGCACATTAGCCTCATTCTGGAGCGAGGAAGGAGACGGAGGGAGAAAGGAAGAGAGAAATAAAGGAGGCCGTTATTTGCATTAGACTGATACCTCTCCCGGCCAGCCTCCTAATCTAATCCATGGACATACATTGACTGGTTGTCCTAATTGATCTAGAGAAGAGAGAGCAAATATTTATCATTCTGACACGTCAATGATGGTGATAGGGACTGTCTACGAGCCGTCATGTGTCTGATCTGCAGAGCCACGAGGGACTTGGGGAGACGGGTGACCATGAGGAGCCAGGGGGTGACAGCGCTTGCATATCACCTCTGTGGAACGATCCATCCATCAGTTGGTGCTGTTCTGTTTTTACAGCGGCGTGCTATGGGTGGGTTTGACCTCATCAAGTAAATCAAAATGGCCGTCCGTGTTGTGGACGCATGATGGAGTCGTCTCTTCTCCATGCCTGGCTCTGGGGCTGGAACCCGCTGGGTCCAGGCAGGGGGGAAAACACCATCTAAAATGGCCGTCTCCGCTGAGAGAAAGAATATCATTCTTTGAGCCAGTAGACAATATATGTTTTTCCGCACTCAGTTCCTAGGAGATCTCAGTTCTCTGGAGGAAGGTAAAAGAGACAAGGAAGCGCCACACATTTATCTGAGGGGAGAGAGGCGTCTTGTAAAGCTTTCTGCTTTAATCCTGTGGGTAAACTTTCCTTCATTCAGTAGTCAATGGCGGTGGTCAAACCCCCGTCTGGGGCGAACCGCAGACAACTTGTCCGGTCAATACGCCCAGCGCTCATTTGATTAGCATCCCTGGGTTTTGATTAGCATTTTGTGCTAGCGAGCGGCCCGACCCGAGAGCTCCATCGACGGGGTCGTCAGTATGCCAGGGACACCTCTGATCGGTGTTTATTGAATCATTTTCCAAATGGGGGAATGATAATTACAAGAACTGGCGGCTTTGCACATTACACAAGTGCTGCTTCATGACTTTGGAGCCAAGCGCGCCGTCTTATTAAAGGCGCCCGGCGAACTCCTAATCTATTTCCAGGATTTCCGAGGTTTCAGCAATCCAGGGATTAGACGTTTTCTCACAGATTTAGCTTCTTAGCCCCCACCGCTTGGCCCCCTCTCGCGTGCTCACACACACACACACACACACACACACCACACACACACACACACACACACACACACACACACACACACACACACACACACACACACACACACACACACACACTGTCCGGTACACTCTCTGCTCTCTTGCTCCCAGTCAACTTGGGGAGTGTTAGCGTCTGCAGTTTGTCACCCTAGGCCTTTGCGCGCGTGCAAACACACACATGCACACACATCCACACACAAACGCGCACGTACCCTTTATCACCCGCAACGTACACACACCCACACATGCTTTTCCCCTCTGTAGTGTGTGTGAAGCTGTAATGTCACGGTCTAACATAACTCTATTTCCAGACGCTCGTGCTCAGTGAATGTCAAACACTGTGTGTTCTTCATTTGAGGTAAACACAGCACATGCTAGGTCCAACTCGTCATGGAGACTGTAGGTTTACTGTGACACCACGCAGCCACAAAGACTCCACCGCAGGCTCTCTCGCCCTCACCGACACCCTCACGCACACCCTATCACACCCTGTCACACCCTCTCACACACCCTCTCACACACCCTCCGACACAGTCTCCAGCACAGCCTTCCGCTCGGCCTCTGAAACAGCCTCTTCGAAACAACCAAGAAAAAGAGAGCCCTTTGTGTTTTCGTTTCCTCTTCTCGGTTGTCCATGCTTGTTTCTTATTCAGCTAGCTCAGATACAGAACACCGAAGGAAAATCTGAAGACACTACATAATCATTCTAAAAAAAAAACGAGTGCGAGAGAAAAAAATTACTAGAACATAGAGAAAAGATACACTCATCTCACCTTCTACTTTAATATATAGGATATCGCTGATTTTGTAGGTTTTTACAGCAGGCTGGGAGCATTTTATAGGGCTCCCTTTGTCGTCCGGAGATTTTAGACTAAAATAATAGGGAGATTTTTTACTCTTGACAAGAGTGGCGGCTTCTCCACCCCTCCTCTTGCCCCCATGCCACAAAACCCCCCCCCCCCACACCAAACACCGCACCCCCATCCCCCCCGGACAACCCCAAACCCCCCACCCCCCACCCCCCACACCGCCGGCGCCCCCCAACCGGGGAGACAGGACCCATAGACCCATGGGACCTCCTTACTATCTCGAACAACCTACCCGAAGGAAGGAACCTTCACGATCGAGAGGAGGTGCAGGAGCCGCATCTCACCCTGAATTATAAAGTGGCAATGAATGGTTATTGAAATAGTTGTATGAAATTATGAATAGTTATATAATCCTGTTGCAGTTGAATCACCAAAGACCATTGAGGTGTAGTAAAGAACTTCTTGTCTTCTATGGTGGACAAAGGGAGGTGTTTGGTGTTAATATTGCGGTGCCCGGTGACACAGGGAAAACTGAGTCCATTTATGGGCGGCGAGGAAGTACTGAGTCAGACAGGGAGGGTGGGCCGGGCAGAGGGATCGGGGCCACAGGGGCAGGGATGGGAGAGTGGAAAGGGGTGGTGGAAGGGCCAGGGAGGCAGGGGGCACACAGGGTTCAGCGGTCTAGGGGGGCAGAGCTGGGGGGGAGGGTGGGCTAGAGGATAGAGGCTTGTTTGTGGGTCAGTACATAAGACAGAAGGAGCAAGGCTGAAACCAGTAAATAAAAAGCGACACAAAGCGCCCCTCACGACACACACACAATCACCACTAGGCATACGGTTAGGGAACTTTATGAAGCGGATTTAGAAATATGACAGCCATGCAACATGATGGTACACTCTCACAAGAAAATATGCACTTACACGCACAACACCACAGAACACTTCCGACGATAAATGCGAGTTTAGAAACTTTAGAAATGCATTACAACATATGCTACAGAGAATGACTGACTAACATGTTAAACCATGTAATCCATTTACAGATGCATTGTAGTTGAGTTGATGTTTGTCAGCCAACCCTAATATACTGGTTAGATTCATTCTATTGTTCTGAGACAAACACACACACAGTAGCACGATCACATCACAAAATCAGGCACACAACACACAACATAGGTCACAAGCGTTCGATGACCTTATTTTTGTTGTCACTGACCTGCACCCACTATGCTATCCTCATCTATAATGATGCACATCTACACACTTGGCTCTGGTGACTCCACGATTTTCGGGCACACAACGAAGCAACACTGGACGGACACGCGCTGATCTCACACAAACACTCTTTCTCATCTGGAGAGGTTCCCGGGTTGTGGTTCATTCACAATGTGGTCACACTGATGGGTGTGGGTAGCTAGATCCCCCATTTTCACGCGGGCAGATTTGCGTCAGTATCAACTCGGGGGGCTTTGCCACAGTGGCTGTAAACAGGGTCAGGGTTTTGGTTTATAAACGGTCTTTTTACACCTCCCACCAGGGGGAGACGGGGTGAAAGGGCAGGATCCCTGCCGGAAATACATTTCGAACAGTTACACAGAGACGAAGTACTAAGAAGGGAAAAGAGCAACGACTCGTGCTTCTATAAATACATGTTGGATTCCTTCAATAAGAAGGGGGAGAGGAGGAGAGCTCTGCTCCGGGTCATGCTTTTACCGGGGCGATATTGGGACTGTTCCTCGAGAATGGCTTCTCTCTGTCTTTTAGGGGCGTAGAGTAGTGGGAGTTTGTATGTCCCTTCGGAGGATTTTCTTGTCTTCGCTTTGGAATTCGGGATCATCCCACCACACACCCTTACTTCCTTTCTCGCCCCTCATTCGAGACTCCTTTTCTTTGTTCTTTTGCTTCGCCGGTCGCGTTCCCTGTTCTACTTGGGCCCCACTGCTTGTACCCTCCCCTTCTTATTGACTCCCCGAATCATCTCTTCTCCCCCTTTCGGACTCCCCTATGTCATTACGTCAATCTCTTCCGTTATGGAGCCTTCATGGTTTTCCTGTTTCTGGGAAGGGAGGCAGGCAGGGACTGGGGAAAGGGATGGAACACGGGCAAGGATTGGGGACTGAAGGGGGAGCAGGGGTTAGGGATCTTTTGCAGGGAGGCCAGGGAGGCAGGGCGAGAGAGATCATGGTGGTAAAGCATGAGGCTGTCATTGTCCATTATGATATTTTGATATATTTATATTCGATCTGGAAGAATTCAGTAAAAAATGGAAACTATAGATGCCCTGCCTTCATCGCAATAGCTTGTCTTTGTGATTTCAAAATTAGGAGATTAACGAGCGGGATATTCTAATTTTTTATAGATTGGGATATTGATAAAACGAGAAACAAAAGTTTACCCCCCCACCCAAAAAACTAACCAGCTTCATCACACTTTTAATTGGATTATAAATGTTTTAATGAAGAGTCCAGGAGGGCCTGTTCACACAAACCTGACGCACGATGAGAACGGAAACACAAAAAAATGCCATCCACAACCTCCTCGCGGTCCTCAAATACCGGACGTCGAACGCCTAGAAAGGATGCTGTCTCAATAGAGGACAGTCTCCAGCGCCTTGTGTGATGAGGGCCCCCTCCCTCCGAGTGGAATAAAACAGGCGGACCCCTGCATTCCACTGACGGGCATTGTTATTATACCCCGCTATTAGGTGCGATTGAACGACCGCTTACCAACTTGGCTTTAGGCCTGCAAAACAAATTTATAAATAAATCAAAAGAAAAAAAAACAACAACCAAAACACGAAAATAAACAAATAAATAACAAATCAAAATACAATTACTACAAAGTAAAAAACACACAAAAATTCCCGAGAAAAATGAATATAGAAATCGCATATTCGCAATGGGTCCGCGCGCGCGAAAGTACTTTTGGGACTAATGGCTGTGTTGGAAGTATGCATGTTAATCGGAGCTTAATAGTTTTTCGTTATGGACTGTTATGCCTCTTTCCAGTTCCTGGTTCTTTCACAGCTTCAACATTGGAAACTTGATACGTTATTCTTATACAACAGCTTCGATTGAGTCTTACAGTTTTCGGCTCTTCTGAGTCTGTAACAAGAACAATTATGAGCCCTCCCGGTTCCAGAGTTACATAAATTTGTAACAGGATTCGGAGTATGCGGTGGGGAGGGGAGTTTGCCAGTTTCAGACGTAATGGTGTACCGAAACGAGTTGGAGATCGTGTCGGCGGGGAGCTACCATCAGAGAAGGATGTAAAATAGAGTTAACGTGAGCTCCTGCACTTGCAAGATACCCTAACCCCCTTCTTCGCCAACCCCCAGTAAGTATTACAACCACCTATGACTTGAGATTCCGAGGTCTGTCGTTAGGGCGCAACACGGACACCCTCCTGTCGGATCAGACTCGGAGCCTATTGGCTTTTCCGTGTGCACCTGCGAAGCAGGGAAAAAAAAAAAGACAATAAGGAAAAAGGGAGACAAAAAAAAAAAACTGTATGGTTATCACAGGGATTATTAAAACGGAGATCTATGACAGGCTATGTGATTACCAAAGGAATGAGAAATCATCAATAACAAAATCCAGCTCCTACCCATTTTTTTTGCCAAGATTTTTTGAGGACGTTGTTTTTCTGGATGAAGCCCATTGATATTGGTTAGCAAATATTGAGCAGCCCTTGTGGAATCGACGACCTTACTCATTTTCCGTTTGACAGAACCCAGGAATTTCTCCAATGGAGGATGGATTGCCCCCCTGAAATTGTGCTTATGCATTTGTTTTCATTTCGTCAAAAGACTCCTTCATTCCACGCTTGATTATTTTTCCAACTTCTAAAACAGCAACCAAAGGCAAAGTCGTGGTGGAACATGGACGCCTCTACACGACAATGTGGTATCTCCACAAAAACCAGCCTTTCTAAACCAACCTAAATAGCTTGTCAGCGACAGTCCGTCCAGTCGTTCCAGACTAATGTTCCGGGAGATTCGTTGGAGTGATGAGATGTCCGTAGGTCGGATACAGGATGTGTGTGGAATTCCAAGCACCGAGCGGGACGCAATCGCTTCTCGGAGAGAACGTGGAGGGAAATAGAGGCGTGGCCGAGTCATTTACTCGCTGAGGACTTTCTTGGCCGACGATAATTGTCGTACCGGTGCAGCGGAGGAAAACACGAAGGAGCAATAGAGAAACGAGAGGGGGGGGGGGGAGGGGAGGAAAGGGGGAAGAAGGACGGCACGAGGAAGAAGAGAAGTGGGTAGGCAGGAGGTAAAGCCGGAGTGGGTGTGGAGGTGTTCCGGACTCTACAGAGCGGGGGGGGGGGCTCCGTCTGTGGTGGGAAGGACCGCCCCGGCTAAATCTGGCGGCGACCGCGACTTACCCAGTAGAGTCCCTGCACAAGTTTCAGTCCCCATTGTTTGGCTGCCACATTCACTTGAGCGAGAACACCTCCAACACGCCAGCACAATGGGCTTTTCCTCTGATTAGCCAGGGCCTAGGAAGGGAAATGACCCCCCCACCCCTACCCCCGCTCCTGTCAAAAACCACACAATAAAGCTCTACACCCGAGGAAAACAATTGACAGGTGACTGACAGATCCAAACCGCACAGACAAGAGAAGGGGGATGATCGTGGGCAGGAAAGCGATCCGCGAGCCATCACGTACCGAGGCGGTAACCGAGGCGTAACACCGCCTAAGAGTTAGCTTATCAGACTATTAAGCCATAATTAAATGGCATGGTTGTGTAGAAGGGGGTGATAATCCCCATAACACCATGCAAATATAAACTGTTCCGTGACACCTGCGTTTCGTATTTGTGGTTTTGTGTACTTTTGGTTCGAGTTGAGGGTGGTTGGATGTAGGAAGAAAATATGAAAAGGTGACGGAATACCTAACATAAATCATTGACGGTTCCGGACAAAGGAGTATCGATCGGAATCACTAACGGCACACCAGCACTAAACTTCATTAAAGGGGTACGTGGAAGGTGGAGTTCCCTGATAGAACTTTTCTTGCAGATTGTCGCGGTTCAGATGCCCACTCTACCTTTTCGCGGTACCCCTCTGAGATGTTCTATCTTTCCTCCGCGGTTGATTGTCTCCCAGTCCCCCTCTTCGCTTCGTTCGCCTTAATTCTTTAAAATCCCATGAGAGTGGGAAATGGACGGGTTGCGGCAGTCGGTGTATTTCTCGTTTCCGTTGTCCGGGCCTTATTGTCGAGCGGCCGTGGAGTGTACCTGTGGTTGGCAGTCGGAGGAGGGGACGGGTACGCAGAGAGTGCGAAGAGAGTCCGAGGTGAGAACAGAGAGGGACATGGATTTGAGATGTGAGGCGAATGATGAGAGAGAGGAGAGAGAGGACAGGAATAAATTAAGTTACCCTCGTCGTCCCCTCATGGGGTGAGAGTCGGTATCGATATGCTAGACTTGGCGCATGAAACAGTGCTCTAGATCTCAGAGGGCTCTGCTCAGTTATAGATGCGATTGATTAGCGGCTCAGTGGGTGGTGTACGGATCCGCGTCATTGCCGTGCTTTCTCGCTCGCATCAAAACAGTGGCTATTCTGCGGGAGACAAGGACCGGCGGTTCCCTCTGGGTCTTCGGGTAATTTGATGCATTTGTTTACTTAACAAGGTTTTCTTGAAATGAGGACTTACAAACTATGAAGGCAACAAGCATTTGTGTGTGTGCATCGCAGCCGTCCAGTATAATGAGGCGAGCGGTGGGCAGCGGCAGGCGCCAGAAAAAAAAGCCCGCAAGCGCGAGCGGCAGCGAGAAAAGAAGATGATGGCAGACCGCGCGAGCACCGGAAGAGCAAGAGAACAGGCAAGAAGGGGAGGGGGGGAAGCGATAGAGGGAATGGTACGAAGAGACCGAGAAGCAGAAGGCGCAGAGATAGACGAAAGAGAATTAGACAGCGGACAGAAGATGCGGGAAACAGTATAGGTTGGATTGGACAGTAGATGAGGGGCGAGAGACATAAGAGGAGCGTCAAGAGAGAGAGAGGAGCGAAGAGAGATGCAGCAGAGGCAGAGTGAAGCAGGAGAGAGAGAGAGCGGAGAGAGAGAGGAGAGAGAGGGGAAGAGAGAGAGAGGAGAGGCTGAGAGAGGAGAAGGAGGAGATGAGAGGAGGAGAGTCGAGAGGGAGAGGAGGAGAGAGAGAGCGAGAGAGAGAGAGAGATGAGAGAGGGAGAGAGAGGAGAGAGAGAGAGAGGAGAGAGAGAGTGTAGAGAGAGAGATGTTTGGATCTGAGAAGAGAGAAGATTGCGAGTGAGCGTTGAAGATCTCGCTTGCTCGAGTATCGCTCTTGATCTCTTATGAAGTGTGGTAGAATCTGATGCTCTTTTCTTCTCTCTCTCCTCTCTCTCGCTTCTCTCCTCTCTCTCTCTCCTCCTCTCTCTCTCTATCTTCTCTCTCTCTCTCTCTCATCACCCCCAGTACCTGTG
>CAEFZP010002832.1:0-80000 GCA_903064625.1 Mallotus villosus
TTTCACCAAGTTTTATGTTTCCCATTGGAGCACTCTAGCGCCACCAACCGGTCAAAGTTGGACTTGTGTTTGCACACGTAACTTTTGAACCGTATGGCCGATTGCGTCAATTTCCGGTTGTATAGATTTTCCACCATTTTGAATTCGTTTTTTTGCTACTCTTCCTTCAAATTTTTGTTCAATCTTACCCCAGATTTGGCACACAACATCGTCAGACCAACCCTCACAGAAATATCAAAAGATTTTTGATTTTCAAAACCGTTTGTCCGGTACAGCCAATCAAATTCGGCAGCAAACACACCAAATAGGAAGTTGGGTCATATCTCAGCAAATCCCTGATCCTTGGTGTGATGACTCGGAACCCTCTTTCTGAAGATGTCCAAGTAATTTGGTGTCATGTGATCACTGGGCGTGGCCGCAGGAAGCAAAATGTATTTTTGTTTTGGCCGATAACTGTTGATTTGTTTGCCTTTGTCTCATGATATCTTGGGACATCCCATGTGTGACCCATGATAATTTTTTATAACAGCTGAATTGATGCGGCTGCCATTTTGAATTACTGAAAACACTTTTTTTCTCTACTACTCCTACACATGTTGTCAAATCTTCACTAAATTTGGCAGAGATTATCTTCAGACCAAGCCTCACAAAGCCCATCACATGGTTTTTTGATTTTCGAAACGTTTGCCCGTTACAGCCAATCAAAATGTGCAGTTAAGCCCATCAAACAGGAAGTTGGGTTGTAGCTCAGCAAATCTTTGATGGATTCACACCAAACTTGGTATAGGGACTCGGAACCCTGCTCTAAGGATGTTTAAAATGTTTTCTGGGTCATATGACTGCTTGGCCACCTCATTGCTGCTTGCAGCTATATTTATATAATTCATATTACTACATTTTTGCAAGTCTGCAAAGGTGACACTTCTCATGAAAGGCAACATTAACTAGTGAATATTGAATTATAAAAACATATGTAAACAGATGAGTTAACCCTTATTATACTGAAAGCAACATTTTGTTTAATGAATATTGTTTCATACATTTGATAACATAAAACCAACCACTGTTACATTTACGACTTCCGGCGGTTCAGCGCATCCTGGCGTGATTCTAGAATCAACCTGTGATGCGTGCTGCAGTCCTTTAGTGGCACTGAGTTTAAGTGATGCCTGCAGGGAGCTGAGCTGCATCCACACACTCGGATGGCCTTATGTAACTAAATACACACGCTATTGGAGGTGTTTTATAGACTGGCTCCAAGCAAAAAGCTGGTCACGATGTGAAGTCAACAAGCCAGTGCCTTCTGTGCAGGAGTGAGAGAATAAACAAGGCATGCCTTCCTTCACGAAGATGTGTCTGTGTGCTTATCCCTACCTACGTTTGTTCTCCTCGGTGTGACTGCCTGCATCCCACAGGCATCCATTAATCACCTCCCTATATGGAGACTGATAAGTCTTCGAATGGAAACAACACCTGCACAGAAACGTGTAGCCAGATCGGGCGCAAATACCCTGGCACAGGTAGGGAGCAAGCTGGATGGCGTTTAAGGCCCCTTCTGTTAGCGTGGCACTGCCAACATAAGGGGTCTGGAACTTTCTTGCAGATGGCTGCACATCACCATTACTGTGGACAGGGACAGGGGGTGGTGAGGAGACAGTGAAGCAGTCTGGGCTAGAATATCATTCTCACCTCCCTTAGATGAGACAAGATGTCAGGGTGAGTGGGGGGGTGGACCCCATGAAACAATTTGAAGGTGACCAACATCTACTGCCAAATACCCCGGCTCCACAGTGAGCTTTGTGTGGACTTCAAGGACACCTTGAGGGGGTTCAGATAACCTGTTTATATGCTCAGCTTCAATCTGAGCAGAACCTGGACATCTGCCCGAAAAGTGGCTCCCTGCTTCCCTCCATCTGTCTGGTCAAACCTCCCTCAGACACACTTCAGAGTGAACAGTAACCAACAACATGGTCTTTCCACTCTCTCAATATCAAAAATGATTTGAATAGCCGTTCTTTTATTTCCGTGTTATTCCTCGTCTTCCTTGAGGTGTTTAGGTTGGTTTATGTACAGAGCTCAATGATGGACCGCTCCAGTCCAGACCAATCCGGTTCTAACGGCATGTGAAGCTGAGGTCAGAGTTGACTGAAATCTGATAGGATGAGTCGAGCATGACTGACCACATAGGCCCTCACATGATACTCCCCATGGTCATCTTACTGTTGTAGAACATGATCTCACCACAAGAAGCTTCAGATGACACCAGCTGTAACCACCCCTTGAAACATCAAGGTAGGACGACGCGTTCACTGTCTCTGTATATTTAGAAGCTTGCAAAAGCTCTTCTGCCTTAGAACAAGCCCTTTGTAGCACAGTAGCCTACGCTACATTTACATATTACAGTTCTTCTGAACAAATAGATGGGTATTGATGCTTGCTTTTACTAAACATTCCAAACTGCCGTCTCCACAGCGCCGTTATCATGACAAACATGGGCTGCTTGAATGTGTATTTTCAGACTACAAAGTCAGGGGTAATTTGGATGCTGCAGGTAATATATTTATGTTCCTGGAGACAGTTAAAGCCTGCTAATTGCATTCGGCGCAGATGGCGTGACTCTGTAGAAGATATCAATCTTCATTCCCACGGCAAGCTTCCACAACAAAGCCAGATGCTTCTTTCATGCGTGAACAAGGCAACAGTCGGATAGAGGGGCTCCAGATGCATCGCTCTTCTGCCGTTTAGGTGTTCCAGTTCCTCTCGTTGGGACTCGTGGCCGTACGCGGACCGGAGCGGGCCAACAGGTGGGGCAGTTAGAGGAAAACAGACCTTGCCGTACATACCATTATGGTGGTCACTGATTGTTAGATTAAGTGTGATGATCCAACAACCATTTTGTTTGAAGCGAGTGTTTCTGTAGATATACTTTCTTTTCTCCTCAATAGAGTTGCTCTTAGAAATGTGTCGTCGAATCTGACCACCTGTCCAAGTTATCCCTGTGAACACGGTTGATTCAATGACACTGATCATTGGTCTAGCTAGCTACTTACTGACCTTACACATGTATACACACACACGCCAACACAAATGCAGAAGCACAGCCTCAAGATAACTTTATAACAGATGAGACTTTGTGAAACCTTGGCCATTATTTGAAGATCACTCTTGTACTTGACTGCCGAGAATCAATGAAGCCCTCACTAATCAAGCTCTAACTGCTCCATATATTATTTAAAATCCCTATTACAGTTTGTCATAACCAAGATGGCTGGGCAATATATCTCTGCCTTGACATTAGCCACACATTTTAATTTCTGTAGTCGCGTCCTTGTGACTGAAACAGTAAATCAATGACAGATATTGATAGCCAATTTTCGATATGGATCCCAATCTATGTCTGACCTTCACACAAAAGCTCAACGAAAGCTCAAAATAGCCAATTGGCAGGTCCTGATAGGAGAGGGGGTAGAATGACTTCATCCACACTGACTTAAGGCTTTCATGATTCAGTCACCCAGATATGTTAATACGGTTGAAGTCAATAGTCTTCATCAAACCAAGACGTTTGATGAGAGACAAGGGTTCTGTTTTTGTCAAGTGGGCAGAATCCTAGATTCTAGAGATGTAAGTTGAGACCAAAGACCTTACACAGCCTCTCATATCTCATTGACTGAAACAATTCCTATTCGACCGCTTACTAGGAAGAGCAAATATGAATGATGATCGAATGTCAGGTCACAGAAGCTATGATGAACACAAAAACATTTAGCAGGGGTGGCAGGTACCTGTGTGTCTTGCTGAGCTGCAGACAGGTGCCTGTGTGTCTTGCTGAGCTACAGACAGGTGCCTGTGTGTCTTGCTGAGCTACAGACAGGTACCTGTGTGTCTTGCTGAGCTGCAGACAGGTACCTGTGTGTCTTGCTGGGCTGCAGACAGGTGCCTGTGTGTCTTGCTGAGCTGCAGACAGGTACCTGTGTGTCTTGCTGGGCTGCAGACAGGTGCCTGTGTGTCTTGCTGAGCTACAGACAGGTACCTGTGTGTCTTGCTGAGCTGCAGACAGGTACCTGTGTGTCTTGCTGAGCTACAGACAGGTACCTGTGTGTCTTGCTGAGCTGCAGACAGGTACCTGTGTGTCTTGCTGAGCTACAGACAGGTACCTGTGTGTCTTGCTGAGCTGCAGACAGGTGCCTGTGTGTCTTGCTGAGCTGCAGACAGGTGCCTGTGTGTCTTGCTGAGCTACAGACAGGTACCTGTGTGTCTTGCTGAGCTGCAGACAGGCCCAGCTCAGTTGTCAAACTGTTGTCAAACAGCGTCTGTCTCAGCTTCACTAACAGAGACCTCCAGCTGGGACGAGCAGACAGGACGCTGCCATGGGGGAGTGGGGGGGGAAGGGAGGAAGGGAGGAGGATAAAGGTGAAGATGCACTCCTCTAATTATCCTCTCTTCTCTTTGATGGCGGTAAACTGAGTCATCACAGTGCTGGCAGGGAGCCAGTGGGAATCCACAACACTAAAATACTGTAGAATAAAACTGTAAATAAAACCAATAAAACACCCCCTCCAAAACCCCCCAAAACAAAACAGATGGTGACCTGCAGCACAGCTAAAGGGTGGTCGTTCCAGAGGAATGGAGCGGACTGAACTTGTCATTGTGACGTGATCTTCTGAAACAAGACACCTTTTTGCACATTTATATAATGATAAACAAGTTAAAAGAATGAAAGACTTTAAAATAGCTGAAAGGAATTACAAACATTTGGTTTATTTACACAAAATAAACTAAAACATAAAAAAACTGCCCAGAGGTATGGAACGGGCTTAAGTACAGACCATGCAGTTTCACGTATAAAACTCTAAAACAGAGTAACCATTGCCGATTAACTGATATAAAAATACCTTTTACTGTCTATGGTCAGGTGGCAATCAAAACAGAGGCCTTTTTCACATACTCAAAAATAGTGCGGCATTCTTTCCAACTTATTTTTCAATAACTCAAATTTTACAATCGGTCCTAAAATATCAGAAACCAAATTCACAGTTGAGTGTGTCTGAACAGTCTTTGGTGAGGAAACCGGTTGCTACACAGTAGTTTCGTGTTTCCATAAGCCAGTCTTTATGTTGGCGGAGCCGTCCGTGTTGAGCAGAGGCATGCTCTGTCCATTGTCCTTGAGCAAGCCGTTCTGGGTGGCCAGGTTGAGGCCGTACGACTTGGACGAGTTCTCCAGCTCCACGTCCGCGTTGGGCTGCTTGGTGCCGCCACTGTCCTTGCTGGTGCTGGACGTCGCCGTCCCGACGGTGGTTTCTACGCTTTCCTGTTACCGCTTCGTCCACTTCCTCTGGCCCTCCCACACCGCCGCCTCCGCCGCCGCCGGCCACCCCGTTGGCCACGATCCCGCCCCCCTTGGCGCTGTCGCGCGGGCGGCGGGGCAGGGAGGTGCTGGCGTCGCTGCTGTCCTGCTGGAGCAGGCTCTGGTGGCGTTCCCTGTAGGCCATGTAGGCCGCTCGCCGGCTGCTGCGGGCCGCCATGTCGTGGTGGTGGTGGTGCCGCCTGTGGGGGGCGCTCTGCACGCTGCCGTCCACGCTAGTGGGCACGTCGTAGGCGTACTCTCGCAGGACCGTCAGGCGGCTGGCCCGGTGCGAGCGCGCCCGGTTTTTGTGGTGGCGCCCGGCGTGGCCGTTGGTGGCGGGGAGGGGGTTGTTGTTGTTGTTTACGGGGCGGAACTGCACCTCCACGGGCGCCACGTGCATCTTGATTTCGTTGTCCAGTGAATGTTCGGTGAGGCTGTTGTCCAACAGGGCGGTGCCATTGGCCGGCGCCGGCAGGGGGACGGACTTGCACTGGGCAGCCTCGGCGTGCAGATTGGTCAGTTTGCTGCCCTGGGCGGAGTTCCGCACGCTTGGGGCGCTTTTATTGGTGCAGGAGGACTCTGCGCTGCTGTGGGCACACCTGGACGCTTCGCCGTTGCCCCTGCTCACAGAACCCGCCCCCGACGACGTGCCCGCGCCTGGCAACGGAAGCAGCGCGTCCTCCTGGGCCGAGTACGGCCGTCTCCCAGGGCAACAGGCCTGGGCCCAGTTGCGTTTCATGTCCTGCCTGTTCAGACAGTGGTGCGCCACCATGAACCCGGCCAGCGCCAGAGCCGACACCCCGAACAGGCAGGCAAAGACCAGGTCCACAGGGGCTCCCCTGGGACACCGCCATGGCGCCAAACACCCACATGGCAGCATAGAGCCCCAGGGCGCCCGCCGCGCCCAGCAGCTGGGCCGCGAACGTGTGCTCGTTCTCCAGGGCGGACAGCGCCACGGTGTGGGGGGCCGACACGGTGGAGGAGGAGGCCTCGTGGGGGTGCAGCTGGAGGTGGAGCGGGTGGAGGTGGGAGCTACCGCCTCCACGGGAGCCGTCCCCTCCTCCTAGCTCGACGGCGGCGCAGGCGGCCAGACCCTGCTGCTCCTCGGCGGGCTCCTTGAACTCGTAGCGGCGCTCGGGGTGGCGGCGCAGCTGCAGCACGATGCTGAGGAAGTACATGCAGTCCACGAAGACGATGAAGCCCACGGGGCCGTAGAAGGCTCCGATGCTGGGCTCCCAGCCCATCCAGCAGCTGCAGCAACACAGAGCACGCATCAGCACCCTCTACACACACACACGCTAACACACGCTAACACATGCTAACACACGCTAACTACCGCTCACTATATTCAACATGTACACTGGAGTGAATCTTATATATGCTGTACTTATATACCAACATTTTTGATCATGCTTGTCACAACGCCCACCCTCCACAAAGTCTGCTCTCACTTGAGGATAGATGTGGACACACGTCTCAAGACACCAAAATATAGTTGGTAACTTTCGTGTTCAACTTTTCAGCTCGCTATCCTCAGAGTATGTGTTCCGTAACGTTTGGCGAAGTGGGCTTTGATTTGTCTCGGTAGCCGGAGATTAATTAAACTCCAAAGACTTTGCGCAGATACAGGTCCAGATTTCTAAATGACTCAGAGGCTGTTACACAAGCCAAACAGCTGCCACCATGGAGACAGACAGAGATGAGTATGGGAGAGACAGAGAGAGAGATGGAAAAAGAGGGAGAGAGAGGGAGTGAAAGAGAGACAGCGAAAGACAAAAAGAGAAAGAGGTGGAGAGAAGGGGCGAGACAGAGAGGGGGAAAAACAGAGAGGGGGAGAGACAGGAAGAGAGAGGCAACAGAGAGACAGAAAAATACCTGAGAGAGAAAGGTGGGAGATGGACAGGTAGGGGACAGAAAGAGACGTGAGGGAGACAGAGTGAAGCACACTGTGTTCGGGCAGTACTATAAATAGGGTTCCATAATCAAAACCCAGAATTTCACTGGGGCTTTACCTACCCCCGCAAATGATCCATTATTTACTAAAGAAACTGTCAACACAAGCTAGTATAACTAAAGGTATTTTCTCCTCAGGTACTGGATGCATTTTTGTATTTCACTTTAGATAAAAGCATCTCCTCAATGTACACTTGGAGTTTAAGACAGTCTTAAAAAAGAACAAGAGACCCACAAACACCAGGACCAAAAGCCTGGACTACTTACTATGGCGCGTTGGTCCGGCTGCCGTAGTTCTTAATGTTGGCCGCAGCTGTGATGCCACAGACTATGATAGGTATCCCTCCGCCAATCAAGTAGAACCTGTTAGAAGAGGTATCCAAAGAATCAATCACCTATACACTGACCCCTGGTGGTGGAAGTTTAACATAGCATGTTCATCCACACTGAAGTCACCGCTATGCACTTCGAAGGCCAAAAAGTGAGTGACATAAAACACAATACAATTTAGCGCCAAGTTAAGCTTCATCTCAGTCGAATAAACGAGCACACTGTTTCCCATTTCATCTGATTCACTGGTGCAGCCGTCTCATCGGGCAGGCTGTCGACACCGCTGCATTGTGGGAGACTGAGTTTTCCCGCACTCCCGTTTACCTCAGCATGGGGCGGGGCGGGGGCGGGGGCTCGTCCAGCTCCTCGTAGCGCTTGGCCTTGCGGGTCACCTGCTTGTAGATGTTGCGGGCGGTGACGCCCACCCACAGGGCGGTGGCCAGGGTGGAGTAGTGAAGCACGATGCCAACCTGGAGGACGAGAGAGAGAGAGACAGAGAGAGACAGAGAGAGAGACAGAGAGAGAGAGACAGAGAGAGAGAGAGACAGAGAGAGAGACAGAGGTTATGTTCTTGTACATGGTGTTCCTCTCTGTCCAGTCACCATACTGGATGACTGTGTGGGTTACTGGTAGCCCCATATTCATGACGGAAATATTCTCGTCTGAGTCCATCCTCTCTAAGGCGGTTGTTATTAAAAGGCTGTCTGTTCCTCTGAGAGGGTTGTGTTCCATTCTGGTTCCTCTGTGTGGGGAACGGTGGATGTATGAAACAAGCAGCAGCAGCTGTCTGGCTGTGAGAGGCAGGGCTGCTGGAGCTCCACCGCTGCTTGGCCTCCTGTGAGAGCCGGGGAGCGCTGCCAGGCAGGCTGGAGGGGGCGGGGGTGTGGGGGAGCATTAGAACGCCCTGGCCCGATGGTGGGATGGAGTTGGATGTGGAGGGGGTGAAGAGGCTCCAGGGGGAGGAGGGTCTGGAGGAGGGAGGGAGGGTTACTCACCGCCTGGCACACGCTGGGGTAGCGGGTCTGGTTGATGCCGCCGGCGAACACGCCGCAGGTCAGGAAGAGGTGCAGGCAGAGGTTGACCAGCATGTGCCAGCATTTGCGGCTCACACGCACCGACCTGAAATGGGGGGGAGCAGAATTTACACGGGGTGATCACCATGGCAACTAAGCCTGCTGTCTGTATCAAGTATACTTGGCTGACATCTCGTGCTGAAGGCCTGTGCTGGGTGAAGGCGGGATGTCCCTACCTGTGGTGGTAGATGTAGCTGACCATGATGGCCAGCAGGCAGAGGAGCAGGACCGAGGAGGAGGCGTAGATGACCGGGTGGAGGGGCTGGATGCTGGGGATGAAATACTCCACGCCACTCAGGTCCTGTCGGGGGCACACACACACACACAGCGCCGGGTCACACACAGGCTGTGCATGGGACTATGTGTGTGTGTGTGTCAGGGGGGGGGTAGCACTCACCATGAGAAGGCCGTAGTTGCCCAGAGCGTCACACGACATGCTGGTGTAGTTGTCGTGGTGAGCCAGGATGCGGCAGCCCTGCGTCTGCCAGCCGCCCTGCTCTCCCAGCAGGCTGGCGTTCCAGCAGGCCGCCACGGCGTCCGAGCCACGCACCAGCCGCCGCAGGGTGACGTTCACCAGGCTCTGGAGGCCCCGCAGCGGTACACCCTCTGACCACGGGAAGGAGGGAGGGAGAGAGAGAGACCGAGAGAGAAGTTAGAACAAACTGACCTATCACATAGTCCTGTTGCCGCAGAACGGAAATCGCGACTGTGTGGTTTTTGGAACGGGATCCTGGGCAGTAATGTGTGACATAACACCCCGTTGTCATGGGTAGGGGGGGGACTGACCTATCTGGGCCAGGAGCACAGGGGTGACCACGCCCCTCCTCTTCCCCCCGTCACCCAGCAGGGTGGAGTTGCCCGTGGAGGGGAAGAAGCGCGCGTTCCGGAAGGCCAGCAGGTGGAGCTTGTAGACGGAGTCGTCGGGCTGGCCCGGGGCCGACAGCTGGGAGAACAGGGAGGGGGGCAGATGGAGCGACGCCTCCACCACCGTGTTCTGGAGAGGGGAACGGCAAGAGAGGGAGGAGAGGGGAGGGGAGAGGAGAGGAGAGAGGAGACACAGAGAGAGTAAGACGGTGATAGAGACAGATACAAAAAGAGACAGAGATAAACAGAAAGAGAGAGAGACAGAAAGGGAGAAACAGAAAGAGCGAGAGACAGAAAGAGAGAAACAGAAAGAGAGAGACAGAAAGAGAGAAACAGAAAGAGCGAGAGACAGAGAGAGCAGATAACCTCCGGGGCGTACCTTGAGCACCAGGCTGGACAGGGTGCTGGTGACGTTGCACTTGAAGCTGAGCTGGCGGTCGGAGCCGGGGTCCAGGTCGATGCGGGGGCCCAGGTCTCGCAGGGCCGTGCGCTCCGGAGAAGGCCTCTGGAACACCGTACAGGTCATCCCGTTGAAGCTGCTCGCCTTGATGGCGTGGGCCTCCAGCGCTATGTTGTGGGAGTTCTGGGACAAGCCGCATTAACAAGAAAAGCGCTGGAGGTTAAGTAGTTACTTGAATGTGGCAATTTGTTTGCCAGAGGGGTGCAGAAAGATCTATATCCACTTTGTGGAAAAGTGACTTTGCATCAGTCTCCCGGCTCTGGACACGTGTGTGTGTGTGCGTGTGCGCGTGTGTGTGCGTGTGTGTGTGTGTGTGTGTGTACTCACGAGGGAGAAGGCCTGGGCCCCGTTGGCCAGGCGGTGCACAGCGATCCTCTGGAGACACTGGATGATGCGGGAGCAGGCGCTGGCCTCTCTCTGGGCCATCCACAGCACGCGCTCATCAGCCAGCATCAGGTTACTGGAGATGCTCACCATCACCTCTCCTAACTGGGGAGGGAACAGCATCAGGGAACTGCAGATGTTCCCCATCACCCTAACATCATGAGGTTTCTGGAGATGGCCTCCACACCCCCTTGCCTAGCTGAGAGGGACCAGCGGATGTATGGAGCTGGAGAGGACATCCACCTTCTTATTGCTGCCATGCAGCTGTGTATCTGACACACACACACACACACACACCTCCAGCCTCCTTGTCAACACCCCTATGTCCTGTGTCCAGGCAGGGTGCTGAGAGAGGGTGCTGCGAGGCCAGGTGTGCCTCTGAAAGCCTCCCCCATGGACACCCAGCAGAGGGGGAGGAGGAGGGGGGGAGGACAGGAACCTGATCTGTTCTGAGTCAGATAGAGGGGATCTGTAACCCACTCACCCCCCCACCGGGCTGATTAAATCCCTCATTCCAGATCAGATCTCATGCACTCTCGTTCCAGTTCCTCCACTGGAGCTATAGGACAAGGCTGCTTTGTCTGTCCAGCTTGAGAGGGGAGGGAGGGAGGGGGGAATGTACTAATGTATAGTCATGCCTGTATGCATGTGGTGTAGTCTTATCTAGACTCCCACAGGGTTTGTGCGCACGCTCCCGCGGGCTTTCGGCGTGGGGAAAACACAAAGGCCCACATTCCGACGTGCCCGTGTGGCCGTCGCCCCTGAGGACTCGGTCGGCACGGGCTGCGCTCACTCACGTCTTTGAACTTCTCGGCAAACTTGCCGAACTTCTCGATCATCTCGGCCACGAAGATGACGTCCATCTTGTCGGAGAAGTTGGCGGCCTCCACGGTGTAGACCAGCAGCTGGCGAGCCGTGGTCACGGCGTTGGTCAGGTTCAGAGGCATCTGGAGGAGGAGGGGGGCGGGGGAGGAGAGATGGAGACAGAGATAGAGAGGCAGAAGGTAGAAAGAGAGGGAGGCCAGGGATTAGGAGATGGAGGTGATATGGTCCTGTCGACGTGTCCGGGGGTTTGTATCTGGCAAAGCATCTGCTGTCTAGGTGACTAATGATGACAAGCCTCTGAAGTATAAAAGAATCTCAGAGTGCAAGGACTCCCAATAACACGGGAAGACCGAGGAAACAAAGAACGGAATGAAAAATGAAAAAGCGACCCAGTTGGCAGCAAGTGAAAAGAACAAAAGTGGAACGCGACAGTCGGGTGGAGAGAGAGTCACCATAATGACACCATAACTGACACAAAGGCAAGGGTGTTATATTCGGAACTGGGGTGGGACTAGCTTGGAAGCCCTCCGGAAAGGCAACCTGACTCTCCAGATCTGGAGCGGCGCTCTCCCTCCGCTACCTGGTTGATGATGTAGAGAACCCGCGTGACGTCCTTCTGGTACTGGCAGCGAGAGTAGTCCTCCTCCGCCCACACGCCGCCGCGGTCGCAGCGACGCCACGCGCGCCTCTCGTCTCCGGCGCTGCCAGAGTAGATGCCCGCGCTGGACGCCAGCCTGTTGCAGGGCAGGAGGGCTGTGATGCCGGCCAGGGTGCGAGGCCACCTGGGTACGGACAGGGTCGAGATACATTTTCATCGCAGCTCCAATGGAACAATAAGAATCTGAAGCGAGACTTCATATTTGACCACTAGAGGGAGCCAGAGAGCTGGTGGTCCACAAACTGGCACAGCCCCTCCAGGACGTTCCCGGTGCTGACCTGAACTCCCCCTTGTTGTTGGACACCCGGTCTGGTGGACAGTACTTGGCAGAACTCTCCAGAACCACGATGTGAACGGTCCGCGTGGTGTTCCCCCGGCTGGTCCACACGCGACACTCCCAGTTCCCGGTAGAACCGGGCTGGATGTTGGAGATGGTGAGAGCGCTGCAAAAACAGACGGAGAAGAGTGAGGGGAAAAAATAAGTACAAAATAAAATAATAGAAGATAAACTCTGAGACCCAGTCGACTGTCTGGGTGGGGTAGGGCGGGGTGGGGTGGGGGGGGAGCTTAAGTGAGCTAGTCTACCTGGCGATGAGCGAGCAGTTCTGGACCATGCTCTTCTCGATGACGATGCCCTGGGCGGCGTCGGGCTCCACCATGCGCCCGTCCTGGTACCACAGCACCTGCATGTCCTCCGCCACGAAGGAGGCCTGGCACTGGAACGGCAGGCTGTCGCCCTGGAACACGACCTGCCGCTGAGACGGCGTCAGCTGGAAGGAGGGCAGCTCCAGGGGGGCGTCTGTGGATGCAGGAGTAGGGGCATTGTGGGATTTGTAGTTTTTGTGTCTCACGGGTATGAGGGGCTTAACCATGTAGGGATTCAAATGATTGGAGATGTTTCGTGTGTGTATCACCTCCTTTGGGCGAGTACATTCAGTGAGAGGTGAGTCAGAGGACTAAACACACTCGAATAAATAACTGTGTTCACAAATGGATGTCTCTCATTGGCTGGCTGTGGTCGGTTGTGTTTCTGCTCCTTCTGGCACGCTGGCAGCATGGCAGACCTCAAACAGGAGGGCCTGTGTGGAGCTGTACGCTCACTCAGGTCATGTGACTGCTCCTTCTATGGGCCGGAGATTTCATAACCCCCGATATGGTGCCAAACTGATAAGACTGTAGCTAGTTCAAACAAAGGCAGCCATAACCAGCTCTGATCACCTGCCAAACCTGTACTGTAATGCACCGTACGCTAGATCTCCGCGTCCAAGAATGTGCTGTGCTATATTACAGTGTGTCAAAGGCTGTCAATGTGTAGCTCTGTGGATGTGTGTGCGTGCGAGTCTGTGCGCGGGCGCGTGTGCGCGCGCATGTGCACAATACAGAGGTCTGTGAGGCTCGCACAAAGCAACAAGTTGGAAGGTGGTGTATGGAAAAACAACAGAACAGATGTCTCTGTGTGTGTGTGTGTGTGTGTGTGTGTCTCTCTCTGTGTGTCTCTGTGTGTGTGTGTGTGTGTGTGTGTGTGTGTGTGTGTGTGCTTGCGTGTGTCCGTACCGCAGGTGAGCAGCTCAGGCGAGATGCCGGTGATGACCTGACCCTGCAGGGAGCGCGGGTACGAGCACCTGGTGTCCTTCACCTGCACACTGGCGTCCTTCATCCAGCGCAGCAGCCACAGCAGGTTACAGTCACACAGCAGGTAGGGGGTCTGGAACTCCCTGAGGACGGGCCCCCACCACACGGAGAGGGAGAGAGAGAGAGGGGGGGGAGAGAGGGGGGGGAGAGAGGGAGAGAGAGGGGGAGGGAGAATAAGAGAGAGTGTCAGAAAGAGAGAGGTAAGGAACTGATAGAAACCCAATCATAACCAGTATCCAATTCCGCTCTGCTGATAACCATCTCAACAGGTATCCAACTGAACCTTTGATCCAGTTAGCTCTCAGAGTTGATATCAAGGTATCAAATATGGAATGGAGCATTGCAGAGCTCCCTCTCCCTAGATACACAGTCCCCAATATCACAGAAGGGCAGATGTCTTAGCCCTTCATTACTGATCGTCTATACACCCATCTGTACTCACAGTGTCTTGAGAGAGACCAGGCTGTTAAAGGTACCCTGGGCCAACGAGGAGAATATATTTCCTGAAAGGTTTCTGGAGGGAAAATAGAACAACATTTCAAATGAGGTTTATTCATTTCCCCCTCGATGAATACAGGTCCCGACTTATCAAGCCGGAAAAGAACACAGGCTTCTATTGTCAACATCTACAGAGACATCGAGCTATTTATCAATCCTCACCTCCTTGTCAGGAGATGGGACACACACTAATGGGTCCAGCTGTTGCATCCAAACCCCTGAGGGGGGGGGATCATGGGTAATATGCTAATCTCCCTGCACCTGCCGCTGTCTTCCGCTGTTCTGAGAAGGGCAACTGTTCACATGCGTGTGTGTGTGTGTGTGTGTGTTTCTGTTCTCATCAAGGACACTCAGGTTTTCAACTGACAATCACTTTTTCAATTGAAACTATGCTATGTGAACCCCTTCTAAAATATAAATGGGATGGATAACTAAGACAGCTAACTTTTACAACACAGGAATGTGACAAATATAATAAAAATAAATGTGCATTGTCCCTCCAACTTAATATCAAGAGAGAGACATGTGACTTACAGACGGACTAGACTTGTGAGACCCTTGAAGATGTCGACGTTGAGGCAGCCAATGAGGTTTTTGGACAGGTCTCTGTGGGAAACATTGAAGAGGTGCTGGAGTTCATTTCTGACTGCTGTTAACACTCTGATAGCATGTCACACCCATAGCCTTGCAAGTCAACCCCAACGCTGACATCCTATCCACAATCAGGAAATGAACAGCATATCAAAGCGTTTTCAAAACCTGTAATGTGCTGACTAAGCATGCCAAAAACGGAGGAGACGTCCAAAAGATTGAGATAGACAAGTTTGGGCAAGGTGCGAAAAATGTCTGTTTTACAATTTTTCAGTCAGAGGTGGAGGGTTGGTGGGGAAGATATCCGTGTTTCTCCCTCAGGGTTCTGGAGTAACATCTGAGGGGTGATTCGCTTCCTCAGATTCATGTCAAACACGTCCAACGCTCGTGTTTCTCTCCACACCAGTACCTGACACCGTGTCTCTGGCAACCCTGGAGCGCTGGGAGCAGGGCTGGCCGGGCCCGGGGCAGAGAGGGCAGGGCTGGGTGGAGGATGTGGGGCTGGGTGGGGCGGGGGCTGGGCAGAGAGGGCAGGGCTGGGTGGAGGATGTGGGGCTGGGTGGAGGATGTGGGGCTGGGTGGAGGACGTGAGACTGGGTGGAGGACCTGAGGCTGGGTGGAGGACGTGAGGCTGGGTGAAGGACGTGAGGCTGGGTGGAGGACGTGAGGCTGGGTGGAGGACGTGAGGCTGGGTGGAGGACTTGAGGCTGGGTGAAGGACTTGAGGCTGGGTGGAGGACGTGGGGCTGGAGGTGAGGTGGGTGGAGGACTTGAGGCTGGGTGGAGGACGTGGGGCTGGGTGGAGGACTGAGGCTGGGTGGAGGAGGTGAGGTGGGTGGAGGACTGAGGCTGGGTGGAGGACGTGGGGCTGGGTGGAGACGCGAGGCTGGGTGGAGGACGTGGGGCTGGGTGGAGGACGTGAGGCTGGGTGGAGGACTTGAGCTGGGTGGAGGACTTGAGGCTGGGTGGAGGACGTGGGGCTGGGTGGAGGAGTGAGGTGGGTGGAGGACTTGAGGCTGGGTGGAGGACGTGGGGCTGGGTGGAGGACTTGAGGCTGGGTGGAGGATGTGAGGTTGGGTGGAGGACTTGAGGCTGGGTGGAGGATGTGAGGTTGGGTGGAGGACGCGAGGCTGGGTGGAGGACGTGGGGCGGGTGAGGACGTGAGGCGGCTGGGTGAGTGTGTGTGTGGTATGCTACTTCGAGGTGAGAGGCCTCCCTCCCTTGCTGTCTTTCCAGGGTCTCTCGCCCTCCCCCACCAGACACCATGTGACAGCTCTCATGACAGGGCCCACTCCTCTCTGCCTTAAAAGACCTCCAAGAATGCACGGCTGCATGGTCACTCACGAGCCTGCAGAGCATAACAGCCTGACTTTTCAGCACCGAGGTCCCAATCTCTACCCGTGTTACACGGATCAATCCTACTGTACACAGGACTGCATTTCTCCATCTCCCACTCACAGCCTCCTGGTTAAAAGTAGGACGCTTCACTAGTGCCCACTGAATGACTGGTCTGAAATGAATCAAAGTCTGTCTCAATGCTGCTGAAAGGAGGACAAATTCAGCACAGACTGTCGAGTTTCTAGTCAGGAGACACTGACGCAGTGTCGGAGAGAAAGAGAGCGACAGAGAGACGAGACAGACGGAGAGGTATGGAGAGAGAAGAGAAAGAGAAGCAGAGACAGAGACAGACAGAGTCATCGTCCGTCTCACCACCAGTGGCGTCGGCAGCAACAGCTGAGGGCAGGGCCGGCTAGGCTGGAGACACATGCCAACAGTCAGCACATGCCTCATGTTTACACCCAGTTAGGATGGCTCCAAACCCTCCACCCCCTGTCTGTCAGCCACCTCTCTTTCCAACACATATATTAGGCTGAGCACCTGCTTTTCTATGTGAATGAATGAATGAAGATGGGTTTACGTTACAACTTTGTGAAGATGGATGAAAAGACAGACAGGTTTGAAGCGACGCTGTGGTTCTGTTTGCCAGTACAACGACGACAAGTCAGAAGATATGAACATTAGCTACGGGCTGGAGACAGAACACAATCAATGCAAAGTCCTATCAGAGACAGTACTGCCAGAGTACTGTTAGAGTAGTATTAGAGTAGTATTAGAGTACTCTATGAGTACTGCCAGAGTACTGTTAGAGTAGTATTAGAGTACTCTATGAGTACTGCCAGAGTGCAAGGAGGCGTCTTGGAGGAGCATGGGGAGGAGGAGTCGTGTGGTACAGCAGCAGCAGCAGCAGCAGCAGCAGCAGCAGCAGCAGCAGCAGCAGCGCTGGCTTGTGGGAGCTGCAGAGGCCAGGCCAGGAAGATGACAGGCACTCTGCCTCACTCACTCTCACAGCAGCCACACACCAAGTTGATGTTGGCAGAGATCAAGCAGGATTGGATGATTCCCTCGTTCGTACACGCACACACACACACACACACACACACACACACACACAGAACACACACAGAACACACACAGAACACACACAGACGCACATCGGTTCCCATCCCCCTTCCCTTGCGTGTGTGAAAGTGGATCGGGGCCCGGTGCATTCTGGAGTGGTCCCTGGCCCGGAGCCCGGGCCCTCATCACTGCAGAGTTAACACTCTGCTTTACAGGCCTCCCTTATAGAGCCCCATACCTCCCTCCTCTCAACACAGGCCTGGCTACACACACGGCTGCAGGGCCCCACTCCCCGTGTGAATGTGTGAAGTAACTGAACCTTTGGAAAGTGTCACTGCACAGAAGTGGATGATGCTTCAACGTAGACCTACATGGATCACAAGCTCTGAATACGCACAGAGTCTGACACACCCTTTGAATGGCAGAGCATGGGTGCTACAGTGTGCTATGAATGCGACAGTATATCTGGTATGGATGGCGCATTATCACTAGTGGAATATGTTTATTTCATGTGGCACACGCTTTTATCCAAAGTGATATATGGGGAGGGGTTCAAACTCACAGCCTCTTGAGCGACAGCAGTCCCAGGAAGGCCCCCGGTTCGATACGGCTGATGATGTTGTTCCGCATGTCCCTGTGAAAGAAGACAGGAAACACTGTTCAGACTCCACAGAACACACGGCACAGCGACAGAATGGAATGCAGGAAATCTCAAGCTTAATGGCATTATTAAATCAACGCACATCCAGCAATCATTTACCAAGCCGCGGCGGGGCCCCGGAACATGACATCGCGTTCGAAGCATTTTCCGCATTCGCCATGCTGACTAATAACGAAGAAACACTTATCAGCTGAAGGATCGGTTTCATTTGGGAAGTGTCGTGTTGTCGTGACGAGGCTAACCGAGCACTTAGGCTGCCTCCCGAGACCACAGTGAGGTGGATATTTAAAACCATCCTTCTCCTGACCCCGCTGACCCCTGACGCTGCGCTCGGTCGTCACACACACTAAAGCTGTCCGCGTCAAGGCCCCTCCCCTGGGACTCTCAATCACACACCCCCGGCCGGGCACCAGGCCCCCCATCAATCAGGACTAGGTGACCCCCCCACAATGACAGCAAGGGGCCACGGACACACACACACCTTTCCTTGTTCAAAGGCTGTGGTGGGGAGGATACCTGGGGCGCTCACCTGCGCTGTCACAGCAGAAGTTCCTTGCTAACCCCCCCCGAGCAGAGAGGCTCAGCGCTCACCACCTGAGGGCCACACAAAGGCCTCCGGGTAACTGGGACTGTGACGTTTGATGTGGACGAAATGATATGTAAAAGGGGGAGGGGGTGGGGGAGGTACAGAGGGATCAGAGAGAAGAGTGGGGGAAGAACAATCCCTCGCCACGCCTTTTGATGTGGGCACGAGGAGTTGGCTTGGCCACGGCAGAGTGTTGAGTGAAAAATGGAGGAGGAGAAAGAAAGTTATGAAATGAGAGGGTTGGAGAGGCTGGAGGTCCCCTCCCCCGACCACCAGAGAGAAGGCTGGGGGGGGGGATGAAGCCAAGTCACCTCTAAGAAGCCTTTGACCAGGAAATTCAGCTCCTCATGAGAACAACGTCTTCTGGAAACACATCACAGGTCCTACCAGATTACTAGATCCTCACAGGTCCTAGCAGATTTAGATCTACGTCTAGCAGATTACTAGATCCTTACAGGTCCTAGCAGATGAATAGATTCCTACAGGTCCACACTGGAGCCGTTCCTTCGCAGCTTTAAGGAGGGCCGGCTGGCGCCTACCAAGGAGAGATTGGACTCATATTTCTGGTCCTTGAAGTGGCCGTATGGTTCAGTGCCAGGCTGGGCTTGGCTGGTGCCAGCCAGATGATGAGTGTCATAACAACAGTGGGGTCGACTCCCCCTATTGAAGTCTTTTCGGAACACTGGTCAAAGCCGGAACAGTCCGGAAATTGTTTGAGTTTCAAGCTGTGGTCGAGAAAAGTGTTCTTCCTCGGCCAACTGTTTGCTTTATGAGGGTACTTCTGTCAGATACGGAAGGACACAACAAAACAAAACACTCTTTGTTTGGCGTCCCATGCCTACTTCCTGCGGTCTATCTGGGGCTCCGCTGGAAAGGAGAGAACTCTGTATGCGGTTGACATAGGGGCCCTCATACATGACTGAACAACCCTTTGTAAAGGGGAGCATGGGAGGCTGCATTACTTTCCTTTAAACAACCATATATTCCTATTTAGGCTCCGTAAGATGCAATCATTTGAATGATGTGTTTTTTTCAGAGTTGGCATCTGTTGCTGAATATACTGGAAGAGGTAGGATTGGAACTAGACCATACTCAACTCTCCCTCGGGGTTCCAAATCTGTCAACCGCAAACGACCTGGCACCTTCCAACCTGCTTCAGCAGCAACACGCCAGACCTGCTAGTCACGCTACAATGGAAGTGACTGGATAACGAAGTCTGCATTCATGTACCTTGGGGAGTGCTTTAGAGTGTTCCGGAACTTTCCTGGGGCCCGCGCGAATAGGACGTTTGGTCAAAGTGTAACCCCTCGTCACAGGAAAGAGGTGCGCTACCTTTGCTCGAGGCGATGTTCAGGAGTTACGGAAGACTCTGGGGGAACGCACCGGTCTTGTAAGTGTGGAAGCGGAGCGGGTGATGAATGTCCTATATTTCCACCTGGCACAGACCACGATGACTACAACTAGTCCTTCTCATAACATGCTAATCGTTCCAGGCCTGGCACAAAGATGTCATTTTCCCCCCCCGAGTGAAATAAGCCTCCTTGCAATCATTTAATAAACTCTGTATCAAACCACAAGACAGAGAGTGGGTTTCAAACTGTACTTTGAGCCAGACCCAAAAACTGCACTACACCAACTGTGGTACTGGAGATCTGAGCGTTTTGACAGTAAACATGGGATTCCAGTTCTGGGACTGAAACCAGAGTGGACAGCAGTGCCACAGAGTCCATGGTTGTGCTGCTCCATCAAAGCAGCTCCAGATCTCACACAGAACAAGCTCATTACCCTCCATCTGTAATAACAATCATGGCCGCCGCAGTCTTAGACCTCAGGTTGAGGAGAGGACCAGCATGTGACGGGGGGGGGCCTCTCCAGCAGCTTTCACACGTCCGTGACGAGGATGCGGAGGGCGTTAATGGAGATTCGGAGGGGCCTCATTTCCATGCCTAGACGCCTTTGGCCCCCCGACAGACCGCAGTGGCCTCCACAGTGACACAGCGATTTCACGGCGAGAGTTGAACTGAGCTAATCAGTTTCTGCCTGCTTGCCAATCACGAGTGGGCGCTCTCCCACGGCACACTGTCGCTCGCACCCTTTCTTAAGAGAAGGAAGGGTGACAGAAAGAGGGAGAAACAGAGAGAGAGAAAGTAGAGCGAGAGGGGGCAGAAAAGAGAGACAGACAGAGAGGGAGGGATGTGGAGGGAGAGAAGGCAGGAGGGAGGGATGTGGAGGAAAGAAAGAAAAAAAGAAAAGAAATGACACTCCAGTCCAGCGTGCAGCCAGGGCAGTGTTGTGTTGTGTGTGTGTGTGTGTGTGTGTGTGAATCAGTCGACACCTCTGGCCTTGGCTGAGCTTCATTACAATGACAAAGCAGCGCGCCCCCGCGGAGGGCGGGGAGGTAATCACAATGGGAGCTTCTCGCCGAGGTAAACATGCCACTGGCTATGCTCTTCCAGAGAGAGGCGACTCCTCCACAGCCAATCAGACCGTCCGTTCCCAGACGGAGGGGAGAAGTGGCCCTCGGGGGCTCCTCTGTGTGGGAGGATCAAAGCTGTTTACTCGCCCATCCACAGAAGGAGCCTTCGGTTCATCTTAAAGACCTGGAATCCGAAATGCTAACGTCTGACTCCATTTTGGAGGAGAGCCAGCGAGTGAAACCCTTAAACTGTCTGGGATGTGGATGTGGATGTGTGTTGCAGGGGTCAGCATGAGGACAGGCCGTGTGATTAGACAGAGCACATTTCGGAGCGTCAGCCTCAACACTTTCACATCCCTGCAATGGTTTGCAACTTTATCTGCACAAGGACACCGTGCCATATTTGCACTGTTACCCTATTTGTATTTGTATATTGTAGCTATTTAATTTTTTTCTAAAAGTTTACATACTTTGGCCCCTTAGTATTAGTTAGAATTTGTACCTTTAGTATGGTTAGACTTGTACACCACTTCCAGATTCCTATACTTGCAATGACATTTCATAACAAAATAATTGATTTGGTTGAATTTGCCACGTTGGGACTGTGTCTTTTCATTAGCAAACAAATAAAAAGGAATTTGAATCATTATTTATTCATGAGGTGGAAGGGGGATGGGCGGAGGGTTATGTAAAACAGAGGGAAATCGTGAGGACGGTGCTCACACTGAAGCGAACACACAGACAGGAAGTGAATCTGAGTGGACTGTCCTGACTCCTGACACAACACAAAACCTCCACTGGGATGTAACATTAGCAGCATTTGTTTGGTCCGGTCACCTTCCACAACTCCAGTTTCCCCAACTCAAACCAGATGCCCAACAGGGTGCCCCCCCCACGGCCCACATATTCCCCCCCCACGCACCCCTGGATCTTCTCACCAAGACTTGGAAAAATGACATGGAAAAAATGCCCTTCTGAATTCCTCCGCTATGCAGTCATGTGTTATTGTAGCCTGGGATAAAAGCTGGGCTCGTACTGGTCTGGTTATTTTATCTGCATGAAGCCATTCCGGAGCGATAAATCAGCCGCGATGCATGCACTCGGGGCCCAGCAGTGTTGTGTTGGGTTCTCCAGGGGACCAGCGGTGTCCCTCCAGGCCCTCACAGCCACGGCGGAAGCAGCCTGATCTCTCGGTGCTTTACGCAATCGCAAGAGTTCAATGTTGACAGAGTAGAAAGAAACACCAGCTCGTGTCTCGGCTGTATTTTGCGCGTGTGAGAGAGCGTGAGAGAGACACGGAGCGAAAAACGGAGCGAGAGACAGAAATAGAGAGAGAGAGAGAGAGAGAGAGAGAGGGAGGGAGAGATAGAGGTGGGTGAGGCGTTTCTGCTCACCCCTGTCGACGCCTTTATTCTTCTCCCCTATTTTACAGGGTCCCATTTCTGGTACTGTCAAGTTGAGTGGTTTTTGACTGGATCAACAACAACAAAAAGCGATTTGACAGACTTGGTTGCCACAGTACCGCATGGCCTGTAGGCCTGATGCAGACACAGTAATGGGCTCAGTCCACCACTCACAGATACTACGGAGTGTAAACTGCTCTGTACGGAAGTCCTCAGGATGGGAGGGGGGGGAGCATCTCCCTGTCTGGCAACAGTCAGCCCTGGGGGCCAACAGCTCTATAATGAGCCCTTCTCCAGTGCCTTTCCCCCCCCAACTGGTATTCTTATCCCAGGGTAAGTGCTGGATGCCTCCAGTCCTCCGTGACCTAGATGTTCCGCTGGCGTCATGCCAACATACATTTTTACCAGGCCCCGATCCCGGATGCACATTGCTGTATACTTTGCAGAACTATCAAAGGTAGACTGTATTATTTCAGCACGAGCTGACCGAACATGAACTCGTACCAAGATCAGGAAGGCTCAGTCGCAGCTTTGGCTCCACATAAAGGAGAGTTACGTTTATGGAGATGAGTGCTTCTGCATGTGAACGTCGACGGAGCAGGACGGGACAGGGGAGAGCTAACATCAATGATATACTGCAGATGACGTAGCATTTCTCAGCTTCTCGCGCTCGGTCTGTGAAACGTCAATCTGGGGAATGGCTACTCACAGTCTCTCCAACGTCGACAGTCCGAGGAAGGATCCATTTCTTAATTCTTGAATTTTGTTGTTGCTTAAAATCCTGCAAAGACAATGAGGCATAAAAGTTAAGAGCCATTTGAAAAACAACAGAACTTTCCAGAGATTGCTTTATGGGTCACATATACCACCGGTATGAAATGTTAAAGAGCAGTTGTAAACAGTGGAGAAACAACCCAGGCTTATTGCACGCCTGAAGTCAGTTAGTCATCTAGCCCAGATAAACTGTAGAGCACAGTTTGAAATGACTTCCAGGTAGACCAACTCTTGTTAGGATAATAATCTCACTGCTCCATCCATGGAATGTTCTACACCGACAGGAAGAACGAGAGAGATTAAAAAAGCTGTTCTTTTTCCAGCTATCAGCTATTCTTTTGTGGTACTAAATTGGTAGCATGTGCCTCGACAGGGTACAGCTCATTCAGGTAGCCAAGAGGCAATAGGAAGCATACTTTCCATTAACCCACTTCTGCTTTGATGGTTCAAGGTATGACAATCTGGCCCAAAGAGTGGTGACTCACTTTTATATTGTTCTTCCAGAGCCACATGAAGCTATTTGATGTAACATTATATACCCTTGATGACAGACCAAGGTAGTTTGGGTGTCTCGTCTTGGAACAATTATGGTTTGTTGACAACTAGAAATTAACTCATCCTTTCACAAGGGACAAAAGTACAAGTCTGGGATGCCAAGTATGGATCAAGACCAAAGAGTGAGTAAAAGCTTTCAAGAATTTTTTTTCGGTCCTCCACATGGGGCAAGATGTTTTAAGCCTTGTTCAACTGGCACCCGAAACCACCTTGATAAAATTAGAAAAAGTCAAGTAACATACAAGACAAGTTAACCCTGATAAAACAGTAACCACATGTATCGTGAAGAATAAAACAGTTTCCTCTCTTCTCCTCCGTCAAACAACAGCCATCTTAAGCTTACAGCGGATGGTGGCGCAACTGAAAACGCTTTCCTCATCTTCTGCCTAGAAACTTGTAAATATTAATACGCAAATTATGCCTCAAGCACTCCCGAAAAACAACCACTCCCAAAACCTCACTGCCTTTTGCCCTCTTCTTTCACAGGTTTAATGCAGTGAGCAGGAGTCACCTCACCGCGCTTCGGCTCAGCTTCTAGAATCTCCCACAGGCTTGAGGCCTCTCCCAAAAGCCAGGGTAATTAGATAGTGATGTAAACCCCAGAGAGAACACCGAACTGGCTTGTGGTCGCCATCTTTTCTGGCTTGCGGGGTGGGGATGTGGTGGGGTCGTCCACCCAGGCAGCACCCACAACCCCCGGCCATACTGGACTCATTATGGGGTGTTGAGGCCCCTGCTTCATTACAGGGTCGGCCAGCGGAGACTCATGCGATACGTTCTCGTCTCCGCTCCCGAACCCTGGGAGAGCGAGCACAAACGCTTCCTGTGTTTCCCGGGCTGGCTGGAGCGGGGCTTCTGCGTGTTCAAACTCCAGATGTCCAGGAGATGCTGGGGCTTGGTGGGGCGGGAGACTGCAGAGTCCATTACCGCTCTCCCCACGTCCTGACGATCTGGGCAGAGACGCTGGGTCCTCACGCTCGGTCAAGCAGATGTCATTATCATGAAGGGGTGACGGTCCGGGCCCAGGTTTAGAGATGATGGCTTCATCATATGGCACTGCTGAAGTCAGGGTGTCCAGCTCTTCTAATGACCCAATCATGCCTCATTCTTACGCTTGCATATCACATGGACACCACTTTTCTTTTTTTTAAGATTATTTATTTTCATACATATCACGTATCTCGTATGTGTTTATATCTAGCACCTCGGATTCCCTCACGCATTTACTGCAAAGCTCAGTCTCTCAGGACATGAGTTTAGCTGCAAATATCCCTGCTGTTTTCATAGTAATCAATGTGATTGTGGATGCAAAATAAAAGCCAAACAGTTTGCACAAAGCGTACAAGCTCACGGGCATTACTCCAATCCGGCTGCGTAAACATGCACTTAACAACCCTGTGACTCTCCCGACTGTCAAAATACATTCTTGTGAGAGGCTCCTCCTGAGAGTCATGAGCTCTTTTCTTCTGGCTCCCCCTGTCTCTTGATCCCTTTCTCTCCCTCCCTTTCTTCCCCTCCCTCCTCTCTCTCTCCCTCCCTCCCTCTCTCCCATGACTTCAGAATGACCTCAGCAGCTCCATGTAGCAGAACAAGGACACGTGGACACGCTCTCCCATCCCCGGTGGTGACCACCCCTGTCTAACAGCTGGATGCGATGCTGGGTAAAGCAGCCCAGTGTGACTGGCCTGCTCCTCGCTAACAGCTAGGCTAACAGACATAACAGAGTCTCGCCGGCGGGGCCGTAAATCCCAAAGACCTGCTGGATTGTCAGGGGGTGTCTAGGGGATTGTCATCATCTCCACCCTCCGCCTTCAGGATGTCTAGCTTGTTTCCCCAGTGTCTCCACAGGCTCTCACACAGGCCAGCAGCAGGGAGAGTTCCTCCAGGACTGGAGCCTGGGGAGGGGGTTAGGCCTTATCTAGATGCTGGGATAAGATCCCACTTGAGTCGAAGCCAGAAACAAACTGCAGAGGGATCCGCACAAATCTCACATAACAAGCTCTGATGTCAGTGACATAAATCACAAGCGCTGCAAAGTGCCAAGGCCTCAGCCAAGCCACCTTACTTACCAAAACTTTCTCTAACCATGAAGCATTCTAAGCATTCATGAAAATCTACTCGAGTTCTGAATTCACTTCAATTCCTCTTTTGGGAAAGCTGAAAATCAAGCTTCTTTTCTTGATAGACCTGGCCGATTGCAAAACCAACACATGTATAGTGTATTTGGAATATCTGTCTAGAAGGGAGGGCACTTCCATCTGGAGTAAAAGCAAGTTGTTGAAAGCTCAGCCTCAGGTTGGAAACACTCAGTAGGGACTTAAAAGGCTAGCTACTACACAACCCCCTCAAAGGCAGAGTTGGAACAAAAAAAAGAGAAACCAACTGGTGCTCTTTCTTTTTCTCTTGCTCCCTCTCTCTCTATCCCTCACTCTATATCCCCCTCTCTATCCCCACTCTCTCTATCCCTCTCTCTCTATCCCCGCTCTCTATCCCCCTCTACTCTCTATCCCCCTCTCTCTATCCCTCTCTCTCTATCCCCCTCTCTCTCTATCGCTCTCTCTATCCCTGACTCTCGATCCCCCCTCTCTATCCCCCTCTCTCTATCCCCCTCTCTCTATCCCTCTCTCTCTATCCCTGACTCTCGATCCCCCTCTCTCTATCCCCTCTCTCTATCCCCCCTCTCTCTATCCCTCTCTCTCTATCCCCCTCTCTCTATCCCCTCTCTCTATCCCCTCTCTCTCTATCCCCCTCTCTCTCTATCCCTCTCTCTCTATCCCTGACTCTCGATCCCCCTCTCTTTCCCTGACTCTCGATCCCCCCTCTCTCTCTCTCTCTCTCTCTCTCTCTCTCAACACTTCCTTTATGCTCAGGAGGCTTAAACAAAGCCCGGTCAGGAGTAGAGCTGTCGCCCTTTCTAAACAGAGGGGGAAGTTCTTTACCACCGTGGAGCCCGTGAACCCTCAGTAAAGTGACTCCTACTGTGAGGGGAGAGCGTGGCACGGCAAGGCCGGGCCCTTGTGCTAAAACCGAAGGAGGGGTCAACAGCTGTGGTGCTCAACTATAGCTGGGGCACGCTTTTAGCTGGCTTCCACTCGCCTGTCGAAGGAAACACAAAACCTCTGTACCTCTACCAAATCAAATGGGCATGTTAGCAGTGATGGCTGACAATACAATAACTTATATTGTTCCATTACAAGTGCATGTGCTTCCCCACTATTTTGTGACATGGTGATACGGAACAGAACCCAGAAGCAGAACCAGAAGGAAGCATTGAAGACCAGTTTAACTCCCGTACCTCCGGGTGAAACAGGATTGATAGGCAGTACATAACGTTGAGAGGAATTGGATTTGACACCTCAAAGATTGACATTTTTACATACAATGTTAAATAGGTGTACAATATGACTGGGAATGTGAGCTAAAAGGGTTAACAAGGCATTTATTTCCTTTTAGCTCGACTTGAACATTTCACGTGGGTGAGTCCTTAACCGTGTTATGACTTGGCAATGTTAGCCTCTGCTTCTAACAAGAGCTGGATTCTCCCTTCCTGTGGGAGGAGCATGGCTTGTCTGGCAAAGAATCCCCTCTTCAGCCCGCAACTGAAAAGGACACTTGTCATACAAGCGCTGACTGCGCCACTCTCACAAACTTAAGACGCATGACAATATCCCCTTTCAATCCCAGGGTGCCAAGGTATTAGCAGAAAGTATAGAATCCTGTCACCTTATAGCTCCGGTAAGGCTAGGTAATATGATATGTCCTACTAACATCACAACAAAAGCTGCTTAGCGGGTCAATGGACCCGAGCCAGCCTCCTTATCAGGCTCGGTCATACAGACACACCAGAACAACTGGAAGACCAGCTTATCTGTGATTCCGTTTGGATTTGGCCCGTTCTGACAGGAGAAGGGCTGTGATTGGACAGCTCTGAGCGTCTGAGGCAGAGTCGAACACCCGGGTGTCTCTGCCTCGCCTCTGGGATTTGGTTTTTCCCTCTGCAAACATCACACGGCGGCGAAGGAAAAACACGGCAGTGCTGCTTTGGCTGAGAGGCTTGTCTGCAAAGCGAAAAAACAAACCTTTCCAACCGCCGGACATGCATGAGAGCATCCTCCTGGGCACTAGTTACACAAAACACTTCAAAGGCTCGCGACCGAACAGCTTCGACTTCTCATGCTGGAACCCATAAACAAATCAGATGAGCGCTGCGAGGCGGGATCCCAGCCTCTGGTTCTGCACCACATTCACCACAGATCCATCTCAATCTCCGGGGTTATTTGGATATCAAATGTAAGGGGTGCAAAGCGCGAGTCTGAATACGAATGCTGCAATGAATCACTTTTTTCCCCCACAGAGCACGTCGAGTCAAACCACCCCCCCCCTCCTCTACTTTGTTTCAATCATGAGGGATGTGGTCTGTTCATCCTCCCAGAGCCAGCAGCCAGAGCCGGCACCCAGAGCCGGCCCTCAGGAAGCCGGACACGTACCTGCCCTGGCCCTGTGATCTCTCTGACCATTTACAGGAGACTTTGGGTGTCGTCAAATCAGACGTGCTCTTCCTGCCGTGGGAGGAAGTGCCTGGCTGTTGGCCACATCAATCTCAGAATGCCCTCGGGTGGGTTTGGCCACACGGCGCAGTCCAGGTGCTTCTGGGAAGGGATCCTATGAACGCTCAACAAGAAATGTGATCTCCGCCACTGTACACCCCGAAGACGCAGCTTGATATACGGCCGGCCGTTTAGGTTAGTCTGAAATAAGAGGAACGGAGCATGCAATCTGGCACCATAAATTTAGCCCGAGGTGAGGGAGAGGGGCACGGGTCGCAGGTCCATCGCAACAAAAAAGACACTGGAGAAGAGGAGACCAGTTGTAAACACGTTTGTGTCATTTCCTCTCAGATTACTAAGGAATGCGGAATCAGTTGCCTCCTTCATTCCTTACCTCCAGACAGGCCTACGACTGACCTCTCCTAGGAGGACCCACACTCTCGCAGGCATTCCAGAGTCGCTAACTTCGTCCCTGAAGATGAATGACTTAAGATGGTGAACAGAAACACACACACACTCGAGCAGTGTTGATGCAAACTATTCTCTTTTAGTGTTTCTCAGTGGACGAGTTTGGCTCGACTCTCATCCTGAAACAAAAATCCCAGCAGCGGCAGGAAGTGTTTGGGTCAAAGGGGGAAAAGGTATGATGAATGGGTCTCTAATCACACTTCATTTTTGACAAGGCTTTAATTTGCACACGCAGAAGGCGTGTCAATGGGCCGTTTTTAAGAGGCACACAACCCAGGGGAACTCGGCTAAACCAACATCGAAACACGATCACAGAAGGGGGGAAAAAAAGAGAAAAAAGAAATGTGAGGTTGAGTCTGAGCAGCGCCTGCGTGTGGCGTGACCGCTCACAAAGTGTCGTTATTCGTGAGGACGGAGGGGTGACGCAGCGTCACGACCCTGTGAAGGACGCGCAGAATAAACACAGAGCGACAGGTTGTTTACTCGTGCTGAGGGGTGTGGTGCAAGTTGTTTGGGCCTGACCCTGGACAGCAAACAAGGACGACAACGTGGACGAAGAGCTGGGCTGACCTCAGTCGGGCCTCAGCGGGATCGTAAACAATAGCTCATCTCTTAAAACAAACCACATGCTTCTAGAATATTGTTTGAATAAGTTCAAATCCTCTTTATACAGAATGAACATTGGCCTGCTTTACAGAACTTTCTCTTGTCTCGCGGGGAGCTAGTGAGTATGTGAGCCTGAGCCATAGAGAGAACTTGATCCCCTAAGAGAGAAAGAGACAGGGATGGACAGAAAGACACAGAGAGAGAGAGATATAAAGAGAGAGAGAGAGAGAGAGAGAGAGAGAGAGAGAGAGAGAGAGAGAGAGAGAGAGAGAGAGAGAGAGAGAGAGAGAAGAGAGAGATCAACACAATTCACAAAGAATGTAAGATAGAGAAAAAGAGTGAAAAAAGGAAGTGGGCTTCACAGTGTCCAGGAAGTGATTGATTCTCAGGGTCTGGTTAGGTAAGGTGGGGCAGTGCTACTGAGTCTAGTCAGCACAGACCTGCTGTGTCCAGGCCTATGTCAGTCTCTCTGCAGGACACAGGTCATAAACAGGCCCCTGGACCCCTGCACCTACAAGGAGGGTCGCAAACTTTACAGGCCATAAATCAAAACACCTCCTCGATTGCAGTCATAGAAACAGTTGAGTTAACTTGTATTATTTTACAGAGACTGCAAAGACAAATAACTTTTTGTCCAGAGATCTTGTTGACAAATGCTGAAAAAAAACATACAACCCACGGTGGGAGATTAAGTGAAGAACCCAGAGGAATGCTTGAGAACTTCTCACAAAGTGCAGCCTAATTACCCCTCTCACGACTGCGGCGGCCATCTTTACAACCGTCAAGTATGGTGTTTGGCTGAGGGCAAATACACGAGGAAAATGTTTCCCAATCCAATCCATCACTGTCAAACTCAACTAGAATGACGAGACTCCAACTTCAGTGTTCATCCCCATACAGAAGCATCAAATGGCATGACAGGAGAAACAAATAGCCCAATCACCCCGTGACAACACCATGGAAACTAGAGATGATGGAAGACTTTCACAAAGTTTTACAAAGGCAGAAAACTGACAAACAAAAATACATGAATAATGTGTGGCTGTCGGAATGCCAGGCCATGCTGTCTCAGTCCGAGAATTCAATTCTGGTCGGCCTATAAGAATGTATATATAATCCTCATCCATAACACGTGAACACTTTAATCCTTCCAGTCCATTCCAAAGTAGTTTTTTGTTTGTTTTTGTTTAGATTCTTTTGTTTTTCTTTCTTTCTTTTGGGGCTTCTCTGTTCCTTCTCCTGTGTTTTCTTCACTTCCCCTCTCCTTCATGGTGGGGAGCAAAAGGCCACACAAAGACTGACAACTTCAGAAATGAGCCTTTTAGACATGCTTGGCTGGTGCCTTCTAAGAGAGCACATTACAACGTTGGTGTTCAACTTAGCCCTTGGTGAAGACCACGTGCCACGTCCCACCACAGCACAGGTCACAGGTCACAGGTCTCACTAGAGGGAAATACTTCACCTTTGTGTGGAAATAGTCACAAAGTGCAACGTCCACCTCAAAAAAACATACAAGACTAGATACTAGAGTCAGTTGCTTCCAACGGCCGTAATTGTTTACACCAACACTTTGTGTTTCTCTGCTGGATAGACAGTGTCTGTGAAACTGCTGTGTTATGGTCATATGTATCTATATAGATATACATCTATATATAGTTAACATTTCTAGGGTATTTATGAGTGACATGCTACCCCCATATGCGTGGACAAGACTGCACTATTGAAAGACATGGCATCTGTTGCATTTGTCTTAAACACCAATATAGAATCCAACGGCCAGATGAGAAATAAGAGTAGGAGTGACGGGCTACACAGTGACCTCTGTGTCCCTGGCCAGTCCTAAAGGCTCCTCAAATCTGAGGAGGAAGTCGGTTATGTTGGACTTCAGCAAAGCAAAGTGAAAACAGGCCTACAGATAAAAGTTGTGCAGTTAATTGAGGCTAACCACATGACTATGATGATGCTCTCCAAATGGCACAAGTAAGCATGCACAAGCCAACATCGCAAACGGCAATGAACAGAAATAAATCAAAAGCATGTAGATCTACAATAGGGCAGCATATATTCGGCGGTGCAATCTATACTGCGAGATAAACCAAGAGGGGTTTGTGGAGCCAGCAATGATTTATACTCACAGTGTAACTGTTCTGTTGGGGAAGGAGTCTGGAGGTAACACCTGCTGGAGTTCCATATTGCTGCAGACCACTTTCCTGTCCGCCGTGGCCACAGACGGTACGATCTTCCCTGCGCTTTTCGATCGTTCATCATATGATTTACAATCAGATGATACCGTCGAGCTATCTCCACCGAGCAGCAAAACCATAAACACTGGAAACAAATCCACTGCGCGTCCCTTCATTTTAAGTATTTCAAGAAAATCACTGCAGCATTGGCGAAGAAAATAATGTGAATAGTAAGTAGGACTGGAGACTGAGATTGGGGTGGGTGTATTAAATCGGCCTGGCAGTTACAATAGCGTAGCCTACCTAAACCCTCAAAATACTAAATTAGGACAGTTTATTATTTTGCACATATTTTTAGGCTACTAAACGTTGCTTTGCCCCTCCATTGGGGTTCTGTAGTTCCTCGATGTCAATCAATCCAGTTGAGGGTTTGGACATCCTTTGTTTGCCAAACGACGCGATTTATAATTCCATTTCTTTGTATGGTCTTCATTTCCCCCAGAAGAGAGATGCACTACGCTAAAACGATGGTTAATGCATCACATTGATCATAGTTACATCACACAACTTCAACTCCGAGTGTGAAAAGGTTTTCTTTGTTGCCAATAGCGCGGATCCAAGTGAGTTCTGCCTATTCCAAAGGAGACAGCTGCAGTCATCCCAAGATAACGCGCACTAACTTTAGGAAATGTGATCACGCCAAAGCTTTAAAAACTTTCTCTCCTCGTGAGAACACTGTCACAGTACAGACAGTATGCATCAAGAAATAAAAGCTCCAGTTAGCATGTGTTACTGTAAAGAAAGCAACTTTGCCAAGCAAGGAGTAGCCTACACTGGTTACAGATGTAGATGCAAAATAGAATCACGGTAAACAAAAACTGCGAAAATGACCAAACAAATGAAAAAAGTATCCAAATGAAAAACGTCGTTCCTGGCACGTAAATCCACGTATTATTTACGCAAGTTGGTCCTTTCCCGCTCCGACAATGTCCAGAGCTTTTCTTTCAGTTCATAATACCCTCACAGAGTATGAAAGTACTCTTTGGCTTTCTTTCCATTGAGAACTGCACTCAAAGTCCTGCCCCGGGCTCCATGTTGCATTTGCACCCCCTGACGTCACCACAGGTTTTCTCTCTAGGACAGCCCTCTTTCATTATCGCCCTCTGTCCAGGTTTATTGCTGTAAAAGAGTGTGAAAACACAGTCATGATCTCACTTTTGAAAATACTGTGTCCTGAATCACTAAATTAAATGTACAAATGAACAACAATGCAGTTTGGTTTGTAGGCTATATTAATCGGGCAAACATTCAATAACTCCTCACTCATGATTCTGAATGTTAAAACAGTTCAGTCAGTTTGTGTATATTATGACCAATATTATGTTACATTAAGTGTTAAAGCTATCATCAAATAGAGTAGAAATACTATTAATCACATGCTCACTTATATAAAGCACTGTCCTTATCTGTACTGTATTACTTTCCACTTCTAATCCCTATTTTAGACAGGTACAGCTCAGACTCTGTTCCTGGTTGTATTTACTTAAGGCTTCCTTTTCACTTCCAGAACAAGTTCAGGCTAGCTTGTGATGGGCAGTATCCTGGAAAGGCCAGATATGGGAAGACTCTACAAGATCCCACATGTGCAGAACAGAACAATGACCTTGCAGGCTGATTCATCACGTACAGCGGAGGTCTACATAACCCTCCATCCTCCATGTCTATAATCACCTGATCTAGTCTGTGGCTGGCTTCAGACTGCACCCAGTTGACCTTACGTACCTGGGGGCAATGCGGTGCTCGTCACTTCTAGCCATTATTCAGACAGTTTGACAACCTCTGAAAGAAGTATGTCTGCAAACAGAGGGCCTTCTCTGTTTGTTCGCCCTTTTGTTATTGAACTTGTTGGCTAGACGACTTCTGAACACAGCACAAGTGTTTCTCTGTTGACAGCTAGTTATTGCCAGGAGGACGCTTTCAAGATTTCATAAGCAATAACACGCACACTCAAATTATAGGCAATATTTAAGAATTCCACTGACAAAATAAATTATACTATAGGGTAACCGTATGGCAGTAACTTTATCATTGCGTCAAGGTGTTTGGCAAAAGTTATAAGACTTATTTAACGTTTTGCTTGTTATTTTGCACATTTACATTAGCTTGTGTATATTATAGGATCTCCCAAAAATAATTAAGGCAATTCATAATTAAGGCATTTTTATATCTAAAATCATTAGATCTCAGTTACTGCGCAGCTAGAGGCTCACACTGACGCTTGTGAACACGTTCGTCGTGAGCTTTCTGAATAAAGCTGCGCAGATGTATGGCCATTCAAATGTTGTAATCCGTCATTTACAACAAAGTTTTATCGCTTTATGTCTGCTACACAACCATCCATCGCAAACCTTTGAAAATCACGCATGCAGCGGAGACATGTTCCCGGATCATTTTGCATGGGGAGCAGCAACTGCTGCCTATCAAATAGAAGGTAACGTAACAAGCACACACGCGGACACTAACGGCACACTATCATTTGGAAATGTAATAAGCACATAGACCGGAATAATACAGCACATTATCATTTGATCAAATGATGCATCGTAGGCCTATCATCATGGGTCGTATTAACATAGCAATAAGCGTAATATATATAATTTCATCCCAATTTACGCGCCCGGAAGTCTGCTCTTCATGGTCACAGATGACCAAGGTGAAGTTTGTTTCGTATTTGACTTTACAGCGTCGCGTTAGGGACCGGGTAAAAACTAACCGTACAATTTAGAAAATGTATGCGTTTCATTATATTTCTATGGATATAAAACCTCAAACTGTCACCAGATTATTCTAATAATGTCTTTTTCAAAATTGTACAAAAAAATCTCAAATATACACCACATTATTTTAATAATGTCTGGCCTACTATATATAATGAGGATTTCATGATATTTCAGAAATTTGCGATTTTATAACATTTTGTTTATAATTTAATTGAAAAAGTAAAGGGTGTGGAAGTAGGCCAGACATTATTAGAGTAATCTGGTGTCAATTTGAGGTTTTATATCCATAGAAATATAATGAAACATGTTTTAAATTGTACGGTTAGTTTTCACCCGGCCCCTAACGCGACCAAAGTCGCGTTTTCCGAATGTGAGACGAATGTCGAATATGAAACTAACTTCACCTCTCTACCGAGATGTTCATTAGTAATCTAATTACCCCTGTTACACTGTGTTGCCATTCTTCAGCTTACTTCATGCCTTGTCATTGTGCCCTTCTATAAGGGGGCTGGGATGCAGACGGCAAGGGCCCGAGCATATGGGATACCTTCTGTCATGAGAAAGGCAGAGTGTTTGAGGACCAGAGTGGAGATGTCAGCTGTAACAGCTACCAGCTCTGGGAGGAGGACCTGGGGTGTATCCTCCAGCTGGGGCTCACCCACTACCGCCTGTCCTTCTCCTGGGCTCGCTTGTTGCCTGACGGAACAACGCGGCACATCAATAAGAAAGGTAAGGTGGCCTGTCGGCCTGCCACTCTACACTAGCACCACCAAGCTCGCCAGCTCTACACCACTCTGCTCTGAGTCACAACATATTTGTCCCTTAGGGGTGCAGTACTACGATAAAGTGATTGATGACCTGCTGGCCAACAACGTGTCGCCCATGGTTACTCTCTACCATTTTGACCTGCCCCAAGCGCTTCAGGACCAGGGAGGTTGGAAATCCTCAGAGATGGCGGACATATTTGACACCTACGCCAAGTTCTGCTTCCAAACGTTTGGGGACCGCGTCAAACTGTGGATCACCATCAACGAGCCCTACGTCTGTGCCAAGATGGGTTACGAGGACGGCCTGTTTGCACCGGGGCTTAAGGAGCCGGGGGTGTCTGCCTACATTGTGGGTCACAACATGCTGCGTGCCCACGCCAGGGCCTGGCACAGCTACGACACCCTCTACAGGGCCACTCAGGGCGGTGCAGTGTCTTTGGCCATCAACAGTGACTGGGCCGAGCCTCTGGACCCCGCTAGCTCTGAAGACATGGCTGCCACTCAGCGCTACCTCGCCTTCACCTTGGGATGGTTTGCCTGGCCTGTGTTCCTAACTGGAGACTACCCTGGTGTGATGAGATCCAACGTAGAGCAGAGAAGCAGGGAGCAGGGCCACCAGGGGCGTCCCAGACTCCCCACCTTCTCGGAGGACGAGCCCAGGGTTTTGGGAACGGCCGATTTCTTCGCGCTCAACTACTACACGTCCCGTAAGGTGAAAGCGAGGGGGGCCTGTGGAGGAATGCCGAGTGTGGACAGTGACCGGGACGCGGAGGGGGTGACGGACGCCTCCTGGCCTCTGTGCGGGGTCTCCTGGCTGGCTGTGGTCCCCGAGGGCCTGAGGAACCTGCTGAGATACATCAAGGTACAGGAAGGAGGCAGGCAGGGGGCGACTCCAGACCAGTCAGCCACAGAGCAGGAACGATGAGTGGGGAATAACAAGTTGTCCTTTCGTTCATTTGAGAAGCTAGCTGCCTCGTTGGATTTCAAATTGACCCCAACCAGGATCAGAGAACGTTTGTTTAGCGGCTTGTAATCCATTTGATTTCCGTCTTTATTTATTTTTTAAACGCGCACACAAACAGATTGATTCTCCATTAGTTTGTTGTCACATTCAATGAAGACATCATTTAGATACAAACTATCCGAGATTGAGCAATGTGTCCCGCCGTTGGGAGCTGTCACAGCCCATTAGTTTGACTTGTTTGCTGTAATAGTGCCAGCAAACAAAGTCCACCCGCTCTGTAGACTGCCCTGGCAGTTTTTACAGCTGAATCACTGTTGGTTTGATGACGCCTCGTACCAACACTAATGTCTCTCCTATGACTGTTCAGGACACTTTGAACGGGCCTGAGATCTACATCACAGAGAACGGCTTCTCTCAGGTGGGCCCGGTGGACCTGGAGGACGTCCAGCGGGCTGGGTACTACCTGGACACCATCCAGGAAGTGGGCAAAGGTACCGATTGGTCCAGCAGGTCATATGACAGTTCCTCCGCCAGCCCAGTTCCCATGCTCTCTCCATACATGTAGCAGCAGGACGGGAACGGCTCAGAGGTGTTGTGTCGCACAGTAGATCGACCCGATAAACCGTTTTGAATGCGTTGCCAGTAAATACCGTCATCACATTGAAAAAGGTGTCAGTGCTGTAAGATGTTGCTGTGTTGTGTCCCCGTGCAGCTCTCCAGGAGGACGGGGTGGACGTCAGGGGCTACTTTGCCTGGTCTCTCCTGGACAACTTTGAGTGGGCGAGCGGGTATAGTGTGCGTTTTGGCCTGTTCCACGTCGACTTCTCGGGAGCGCAGCAGAAGCGGTCCAGCTATGTGTCTGGAAAGGAATACGCCAGGACCATCGCCAAATACAGAACACAGGCCGGCAAGGAGGATTTAACAACGGAGAGCACGTCAACTACAGAACACAGGTCGGCAAGGAGGATTTAACAACGGCGAGCACGTCAACTACAGAACACAGGCCGGCAAGGATGATTTAACAACGGCGAGCACGTCAACTAGTCTGAATGGTGGACGTCTGCCTATTGGGAGTCATTTCACAGACATTAACCAGTCATCGCCTTTTTTTAATTAAACTGTTCTTTGATACATTCCAGACTTGTCAATGTTACTATGTGAAGCTTTTGATATAACCCAAAGAGAATCTGTGAGAAAAAAAAAGTAGTGCTAGATTGAACTAACAAGATCAGCTCCTGAATTATAGAAGTCAGTTAGTTTCAGTTTAGAAGAAGCCCATAAGCAGTGTGTGCAGTCACATGCATTCTTCAACAATGACTTGACTTTGTCAGCCCGGAAAACCCTTTAGAAAACAGACCTAAGCTCCCTCACTTGCTCTCACAAAGAAGTGATTTCTGTCTGACTTTGGCACAGAAGCAAAGGTCCTGGCCAAACAGTGTTAAGTTGACTTAACTCCGTAGAAATGAGTATTCTAGCCCTCCCAATTTCCAGTCAATCTTTACAAAGAGGTTTTTGGAGAGGGCAGAATTCCCCACACAGTCGAGCAGGCCAGCTGAATGGCTTCCAGGTCCGGCTCCAGCTGCCAACACTGACATGGCCCGGGGTCGGCCCACTGGTGTGTGAGGCAAAGTGCATGGAGGTGTATGTGTGGAGCCAAAATGTTCAGGTAATAGTGTTACTGTGTGTGTGTGTGTGTACGACACAGAGACAAGGCCTAGTGTACTGAAACGTATGTTTGTCTCTGTGTGTGTGTGTACGACACATCTCATCCTAGACAGCCCTCATGGGTCTCTGATGCGGGTGAGGGGATCCGGGCCCTCATATCCTGAATCTACGTACCCAGCTTCCGATGGCCTGCTCCGTCTAGCAGAGGCAGCCTGGCCCTCCTGTCCAGGTGCTGCTGGAGACAGGCGCCAGGGAAGGGTGGGGTGGTGGTGGGGGGGTCAGGTATGAGGGCGTACCATCTGGGTACCAGTACGATACTGAGAGATTAGGCTAACACTCTGGGGCCACTGGAAAGCCAGCATACCAAAGCATGCTTGAAAAACAATTCACTTTGAGACGGCCCTTTGAATTTAAAGCCACACATTTCTCTACACACAAACTATTAGAAACAATGTCCCACACTAGAAGTGTAGTTTTTTTTTAAGGAAAAGGCCTTGGTGAACAAGCAGGATGGCTTTTAGGCTACATAATGAAGTGATTTGGTTGCGGGAGACAGAGAGCGAGCAGGTCTGGTCTGGCTGGCCTACCACAGTCACTCCTAATGGCTCGCAACACTCAGGGGGATGATGTCATTTCCTCCGAAAGAGTTAGTCATAGGGTGAAAAATCCCATAACCTCATTCTACCTATCCAAGCAAAGAAAAAGATGGGAACATCTGGATCCAAGGACCACAACCGTTTGTTAGAATATAAAGACCTTTCCAATTAACCGGAAGGTTAATGCGTGTTTTCCCACATTGATCTGTAGGTGGCATCCTCCGCGCTCGGTTTCAAGCCCCCACGTTCCAGCAGATTAAACTCTTTGTCACAGAACCGACGGGTGAATCACCGGTGCTTGATCAAAGCTTCTCTGCGGAACGCCGTGAGGGAGTCGTCCGGGATGATGGACCTCAGGAGACACCGTGGGACGTCCAGGTGCTGTGTCATGTGAGGCCTCGGCAGCTGTTCAGACTCCCGACTGGGGTGGGGGGAGGCAGAGGAACGCCAAGTTCGCCTGGTTCCTAGTGTTCAGTAGGTTGGTTGGAGCTCTGGAGATGAGAGGAGCCGTTTGTGGGGAGGCAGGACTGTTTAAGCAGGGTTGGTTGGTAGTGGTGGTTGGTTGTGGTGGTTTTGTGCTTTCAGTTGGCCGACCCTGAATAGTTCTCCACAAGCCTTTGTTCGTTGAAATGTTAAATATATGTTATGAAACAATAGTGTATTAAAATGAATTATTCAAGCGGTCAAGCTTGTTTGAGGTTTTAGTAACCTGATACTATTATTTAGAAGTTGTTACGGGTAAAACATTTTTTTGGGGGGGGGTTTATTCTGGGGAGTTTCTGAGTGTATGCTGCCACTATGTGGTGGGACATGGTACTACAGTTTTGGAAATTATGCAGTAATGTGTCAAACTGTTTGGTGCCACAAAATCTGGAATTTATTGTGAATAATGAATTGTGTAACGTGGATATATATAGACGCCACTGAATGACTTCTCACATTATCATATATCTTGTATTTCGGAAATTAAAATTTATGCACTTTTACAGAGAGCTAGATCATTTATATCCCGTATTATGAGACTTTGTTTGCATTAATAAACATATTGTGCCCTGACATCCAGTTGGCTATGCAGATCGTTTTCAACAGTTGAGACTAATGTCTCTGCAGGCCTCCTCTGTCTCAGTCAGGCAGAATCAGTCTCTTTCGTCTGGTGATGTATAACACGCTATTGTGTCTCCATCAATAACCGTACCGTGCAGCCGGTGTGGATTCCCAGCAGATTGTTGTGGATGGCTGTGCGGTTCTCCAGCCCCCTCAGCTCCTCCAGCCCCCTCAGCTCCTCTACTCAGCTCCTCCAGCCCCTCAGCTCCTCCAGCCCCCTCAGCTCCTCCAGCCCCCTCAGCTCCTCTACTCAGCTCCTCCAGCCCCCTCAGCTCCTCCAGCCCCCCTCCTCCAGCCCCCTCAGCTCCTCCAGCCCCCTCAGCTCCTCCAGCCCCCTCAGCTCCTCCAGCCCCCTCAGCTCCTCCAGCCCCCTCACTCCTCAGCCCCCTCAGCTCCTCCAGCCCCCTCAGCTCCTCCAGCCCCCTCAGCTCCTCTACTCAGCTCCTCCAGCCCCCTCAGCTCCTCCAGCCCCCTCAGCTCCTCCAGCCCCCTCAGCTCCTCCAGCCCCCTCAGCTCCTCTACTCAGCTCCTCAGCCCCCTCAGCTCCCTACTCAGCTCCTCCAGCCCCCTCAGCTCCTCCAGCCCCCTCAGCTCCTCCAGCCCCCTCAGCTCCTCCAGCCCCCTCAGCTCCTCCAGCCCCCTCAGCTCCTCTACTCAGCTCCTCCAGCCCCCTCAGCTCCTCCAGCCCCCTCAGCTCCTCTACTCAGCTCCTCCAGCCCCCTCAGCTCCTCCAGCCCCCTCAGCTCCTCTACTCAGCTCCTCCAGCCCCCTCAGCTCCTCTACTCAGCTCCTCCAGCCCCCTCAGCTCCTCCAGCCCCCTCAGCTCCTCCAGCCCCCTCAGCTCCTCCAGCCCCCTCAGCTCCTCAGCTCCTCCAGCCCCCTCAGCTCCTCCAGCCCCCTCAGCTCTTCCCCTGGGGCTCTTCTGTTGGATGAGCGCTGCTGACTTCAGTTTAGCAGACGCTTTGCACACGCTGGAAGTTTCCTTCCATTTTTTGAAGGCGACCTCTGTGTCGCCACAGGCCTGAGTGATTAGCAGCAGCCACAGCTGAGGCCTAATGGCTGTCGCTGCCGTCTCCCTGCTGACTGGACACACGGAGAGGACCTGCACGTTAGTATACAGTTCACATGCTGGAAGATGAACCATGCCACTGGGCATTACACATACAGGGTCTGGGGCTTATGGTAGGGAAGTGACCCCAACACACAATCACACACAGTACTAACTAGTTTGACTTACTAAAATTCAATATTTAGCTATTAAAAAAAAATCCTACATCTTTGAGATTTTTGGTTTTATTTTCTTGTTCCTCTGCATCTACATAATAAGGCCCACTGTCTAGACATTATGCATTAATTATTAACCAACAAACTATTTGCAGTGCAACGAGGCTAGGAGGCCCAGTCACACAGACTGCAGCTGGAGGTCTACACCCTCATCCAGGGCCTGTCTGTAGCAGGGAACTGGGGGCCGGAAAACAGAGCATGACTTATTTTCCCATGATTCATAGCTGTGAGGGCATGCCAATTTTTCCTTGAGATTTTCACCCAGGACTCGATGAGTAATTCCACAACTGTCCTCTCTGTATTGATGGTTTCCATCTCTCCTTCCTTACTGGCCGGGGGTAGTGGGGGGGGAACAGCCACAGAGTTGATTGCGTGCCACACGAGGAAAAGTTGCTCTGCACTTAACGAGTGGCAAGATTAGCCTTTTAGCGAGAGGCCGAGGAATAATATGTGCCTATTGCAGGTTTGAACGCTGAAACATTAATTAACATTTAAATAATTCACTGCTACAGTCTTTCTTAATAGCCCCGACGAACACCAACTTTAATTCATTATGGGGAGAATTTATTCCGATTAGGCTGTGATGTAGAAAGTGGCAGAGGAGGCCATTTCTAAACGTGCTTTCCAATTAGGCTGCAAATATATCATGTGTATAGATAAGTTGCTTCTGACAATGAATTAGTACGTTTAATTGTAACATTCAATCACATTCACCAATGGAGATTTGCTGCGAAGGAACATTCTCACAAATTAGCAAGGGAGGCCCATTTGTATTGGACCAAACTTAACTTGTTATATTTTGACAGGCTCTATTAAATATGCAACACACTAGAAACTGATTTACTTATTATAAATACACTGAATAATTTAACCGCTAATTAACAATCTCTATAATGAATAATACAAATGTTAAAAAAAAATCCGATCTTATGTCTCAGTTTAGTACTTAAGGAATATTGGTCGCCGACGTCTGACCGAGAATCCCTTTTCTGTTTACTCATCATGCGTTTACCTTGGGGAGACGGTGTCTTTAATATCTAGACATAAAGACAGAAATTCATACTCATCACTCTCTTTTTCTTGTATCTCACAATTTCTCTCTTTGTCTCACCTCCCCACCCGATCTGTCTCCCCATATTGCCCTCTCTTCCTCTTTCAACAAGGGAGGCCTCCAGAGAAACAAACCTTCTGCCCCCTCTCCATCTCAATATGTCTCTCATTCTGTCCCCCCCCCCTCTCTCTCCAGCTCATATTTCCCCCTCCTAATCACACTGCTCATTCTCCATTGATGAGAGAGAACCAGGGAGAAGAAAAAAAACAAGCCAAACTTTCTAAATCCCATCGACCTACTTCGCCAGACATTTTGGTGGGAATTCATATTAATGCAAAACATTGGAGAAAAAAGAACTGTTTTCACCCCCCATCCTTCATCGCAACCCAATGCACGCCATCCCCCTCCCTTCTTTCAGCTGGGAGCCATTTTCTCCCTCGCCCAATCTGAGCCTGTGTATGCACCACATTAGACGGGAGGAGAAATGCTTTAGAGCGCCGTAACTCGCTTTTTGGAGCTCCGCCGCTACTTTTGTCAATGTTGTAAGAAGCGTGACATCAGAGTTAAAAAGGCACTTTGGATAGTCTTGACAGGAATTTGGGGAATTTGGTGGTGTGTGTGTAGGGAGGTGGGGCAAGATTGAGGGATGAATGTTGGGCTTTCAATACAGAAAGTGGAATTAGGGATGAATCAAATGAGAAAACCGAGGCAAAGAAAAGGAACGGAGAAAAAAAAATAACCAACTACTAAAAGTTTTTCTTTTTTGTTCTCCCTGAGAGACAGGAAATGACCTCGCTAACGACGGCTGAAGTCCAACTCTCTGGCGGATGACGGCACTCCATGATGGGGGTTCATGGACCCCCTTGAAAAATTGAAAGCTCACTGAATATTCAGTCACTCGTGTGTGCACAGTGGGTGAGATGTGTGTGGATTGGTATGCAGTGTGTGTGTGTGTGTGTGTGTGTGTGTGTGTGTAGGCCCGGCGGGGTGGGAGAGATACCCCCTGTGTATGTGTGAGGTGGCCAATGAGCCCAGCCCTATCTCTCATAGTGAAAACCGCAGGAGAGTATGTGTGTGTGTGTGTGAGTGTGTGTGACACTCGTCGCTGCTTGAAATGAGAAGTGAATATACTGTATGCTGAGGGTGGCGGAGAGAGAGGAGCCACGCAGAGACAGAATGCATATGATTCTGCTTTGGCAAACAGACAACAGAGTAAACAAACCAAGACCTGCAATTTGCGACTGCATTGCACCCAACACCCACAAGGCATTTCCCAGCAATATATTTCTCCTCTCCGCGACTCCACCAGAACATCTCTCCATTCCATCGAACTATAAAGGCAGGAATCTCTGTGTGTCTGTGTGTGTGTCTGTCTGTGGCTCGATCATCCCGGGTATGGGGGGTTGTATGCGGCTGAAATGCAGCAGGTGTAATTGCTCAGGACCCGAGGACGTGCAGTGTCGCGTGCGTGAGCTGTTTGGATGACAGTTCGCGAGGAAGAAACACAAACCTGTTCGCTGCCACGTTGAGCCGCCACAAGCGCTGGAGCCAAGGACCTCGCGAGAACGGGCACTGCACCAGCGCGCGCGGCTAACTGGAACTGCATTAGAGGAGGTAGTTAAGGGGAGCCGACCAGGAGCCCCCCCCCTCCCCCCTAGTCTCTCCTTTCCAGAACAGTTCTCTGGACTTCAGAACCGCCCTCTGATCTGAGTGATGGCACTGCCCGAGCCCAAGCGGCCCGAGCGAAGGGGGAAGTCAGAAGAGGTCCCGGCCTCCCCGTCGGAGAGGAGGGGGGAGGAGGGGAGGGGGGGCCTGGCGGAGGGAGGGGCGGAGGAGAGGGGGAGCAACAGCGAGCTCGCACTAATTAACTCTAAGTGTTGTAGCGACATGCTCCCGCTCACCCGCGTTGTCACTCAGGGTTTGAGTGGCGCTAATGAGAGAATTATCTAGCGCCCGGCCCGGCCCTCCCCGAGCATTCAAATGAACACCAGCTGACCTGACCTCCGAGATGGCTTTTTAATCTCAGCACTTAATACCAATCAGACCTGCGTGGGCCCACGCCTTGCTCAGCCCTGGAGGACCCCGCCCCGCGAGGACACGGCGGCGCTCGGTTCTGTGGGGGGGGGGAGAGGGTTTGGATGCCATGGAGGGACTGTCTGCTGATCTTCAGGTGTATTGTAGTGAAGTGTGTGTGTTTTGGATGGGGGAGGGAGGGGGGGGTTATGAAGTGTGTGCACTTCAAAGTGACAGGGGTGTGTGTGTGTGTGTGTGTGTATAGGGTGTGTGTGTGTGTGTGTAGGGTGTGTGCGTAAGCCCCTTATCGTGGGCACGCAGTCGGGGATTAGGAAGGTTAATAAGGTCACAAGTTTACAACGGAATTCCATGATGTGCAAAAGGGGATTTTTGCTTTGTTGGATTAGCACAATCATTATCCTTCGGCACCAGAAACCGACACACGATTGTCGTGCAAACAATGTACTACGAGGCGATACAAAGGTCGCGAACAGGAAGAGGGGGCGTGTAATGACTACCTGCTGATATTAGACATTTCAACATTTTATAATTCCTATTCGCCTTCGGTTTTAATTGGCTAAAGGCTATTGTTCCCTCCTAGCCTCGGATGAAGGCTATTGTGCCTCAAACAGACCCACGCAAACACACGTCACCCCCCAGCCCCCAGCCTCCAGCCCCGGCCCCCAGACCACATTCAAGTCTCTCAGCATGAGAAATATCGCCCTACAGGTGTTTTGGTTTTGGAGAGTGATACTGGTAATAAATAGCACACCGGCTACAGTCGCAACAAGATGGCTCCTCCTTTCACTGCTTAAAGGCAAGGGGATTTGGTGGCTTTAAATCTCATCAGGGGCTGTTTAAAGCCTGGGTGTTTTTGAATGAGTGAAAACGTGTGAATGAGGATGTGGATTAGGGCGCGGGGCGGGTTCAGCCGTGTGCTAACTGGAGAAGCATCCTCCAACGTCACTGGTCGAGAAAGAATGAAACAAGGAGCCCCATATTGCTGTGACACACACAAGAACACACACAAGCACACACACACACACGCCCGCATGTCTCCCTCCACTTCCCCAAACTCATTAGAGCCCATGTCTTTATATTGTAACAAGCAATCTGAATTGGACTGAATAGGGCGCAATTAAGAGAGAATTAACTGTGTTTCCAGAGTGTCACCCCAGCGGCGGGGCTCTACCTTGGGCAGCCGGCTCACCCTGGAGTGGCTGTTTCTCCAGTTCAATTTGAAGCAGACAATGGGCCGCTCCGCCCGCTCGGAGACATCAGTCCTCATTTGGGACTCCATGCCAGAACCTCAAGAATGGTCCGATTAGAAACACACTATTGTTCACCACAGCCTTTTGTTTGGTGGGGAAGCTGTTTGGTACAGAGGCCTGGAAACATCCGTCCCTCTCCTCTACAGTTCTTATTGTAATGGACCTGAACGTCTTCCCCCCGTCTGTTATTGGCCAGTGGCTGGGGAGCTGGCGAGGGGCTGGATCCACGCTGGGATTCTATTGGTGCACGAGTGTGGCTGGAATCGAAGCAATCCCAAAAAACGTTTGGGTATAACGGATTGATGCCAAAAAACAAGAAGTTCTGGCACACGACTAGTCCACAACTTAAATGAACGACAGGTCTGCTGTGGCAAGCTCAAACACTACAATTAACACTGCCAAGTCTATTACAGTCAAGCAGATAATAGGACGATGTCCTAAGAAGTTGGTTGGTTACTGAACGCCCATTGAGTGTGTGTGTGTTGAGGTCCTCAGAAGAGAAAGAGCAGCAGCAGGGTGTGTGTGTGTGTGTGTGTGTGTGTGTGTGTGTGTGTGTGTGTGTGTGTGTGTGAGGTCCTCAGAAGAGAGAGAGCAGCAGCAGGGTGTGTGTGTGTGTGTGTGAGGTCCTCAGAAGAGAGAGAGCACCAGCAGGGTGTGTGTGTGTGTGTGTGTGTGTGAGGTCCTCAGAAGAGAGAGAGCAGCAGCAGGGTGTGTGTGTGTGTGTGTGTGTGAGGTCCTCAGAAGAAAGAGAGCACCAGCAGGGTGTGTGTGTGAGGTCCTCAGAAGAAAAAGAGCAGCAGCAGGGGTGTGTGTGTGTGTGTGAGGTCCTGAGAAGAGAGAGAGCAGCAGCAGGGTGTGTGTGTGTGTGTGTGTGTGTGTGTGTGAGGTCCTCAGAAGAGAGAGAGCAGCAGCAGTGTGTGTGTGTGGTCCTCAGAAGAGAGAGAGCAGCAGCAGGGTGTGTGTGTGTGTGTGTGTGTGTGAGGTCCTCAGAAGAAAGAGAGCACCAGCAGGGTGTGTGTGTGTGAGGTCCTCAGAAGAGAGAGAGCAGCAGCAGGGTGTGTGTGTGTGTGTGTGTGTGAGGTCCTCAGAAGAGAGAGAGCAGCAGCAGGGTGTGTGTGTGTGTGTGTGTGTGTGTGTGAGGTCCTCAGAAGAAAGAGAGCACCAGCAGGGTGTGTGTGTGAGGTCCTCAGAAGAAAAAGAGCAGCAGCAGGGTGTGTGTGTGTGTGTGTGAGGTCCTGAGAAGAGAGAGAGCAGCAACAGGGTGTGTGTGTGTGTGTGTGTGAGGTCCTGAGAAGAAAGAGAGCAGCAGCAGGGTGTGTGTGTGTGTGTGTGAGGTCCTCAGAAGAGAGAGAGCAGCAGTGTGTGTGTGTGGTCCTCAGAAGAAAGAGAGCAGCAGCAGGGTGTGTGTGTGTGTGTGTGTGTGTGAGGTCCTCAGAAGAGAGAGAGCAGCAGCAGGGTGTGTGTGTGTGTGTGTGTGTGTGAGGTCCTCAGAAGAAAGAGAGCAGCAGCAGGGTGTGTGTGTGTGTGTGTGAGGTCCTGAGGAGAGAGAGCACCAGCAGGGTGTGTGTGTGTGTGTGTGTGTGAGGTCCTCAGAAGAGAGAGAGCACCAGCAGGGTGTGTGTGTGTGTGTGTGTGAGGTCCTCAGAAGAGAGAGCAGCAGCAGGGTGTGTGTGTGTGTGAGGTCCTCAGAAGAAAGAGAGCAGCAGCAGGGTGTGTGTGTGTGAGGTCCTCAGAAGAGAGAGAGCAGCATCAGGGTGCGTCTCTCCATCTCAGCCGGGCCCCACGGTCAGACACAGCCTCAAGTCACACGGCCTGTCCTCACTCACTCTCCTGTCGGACGGCACCGTCTCCCCTGACGCAGACGGATGAGCCGTGTGCGTGTCCTTGTGTGTGTGTGTGTGTGTGGTGTGTGTGTGTGTGTGTGTGTGCGTGTGTGTGCGCTTAGGAGGGAGGGAGGGGGGGGTGGTCTGCGAGAGTGATGGATGCCAGGTTTGTGCCTGTGCTGTAGGCAGGTGGGCAGTGCCACCCTGGGCGGTGACGCTGGTGTCCGGGGAGAGCAGGAGAGAGAGAGAGAGAGAGAGAGAGAGAGAGAGAGATAGAGAGAGAGAGAGAGAGGTGGGCCGTGCGCGCCATGCAAGGACAGAGGCGCCGGCGTGATGGATCAGGTGTCCTGCCCGCGGCAGGGAGTCGGCCCCGGTGGCAGAGGGCGTTGTCGCTGGCTGCTCGCTCGTGTGGCGTTATAACGCTTAGTCACTCTTCGGTAATCGCGCTGAAGTGAATGTGATCTACGATCGCGACCTGAATGTCCACACCTGGGTTTCAATTCAATCCAACCGCAGCCGTGCATTCATCAAACCACAGAACCCTGCTGTATTCTCCTGGAGAGCTTGATACAAATGTGTGGGCACACACACACACACACACAGTCTCCAACCTTATGCGGTCTAACCCTTGATGTGGGTCAGTCTCGCAAAGGGTGAGATTGAGAAGGTTTTTACTCTTTCAGCACAAACCGGGGCAGAGGGAGAGAGGGAGGGAGAGACAGAGTGTGTGTCCTCTGATGGCTACCAGCCCTGGGGACCAGAGTGTCCGGTGGTTTTATGAATCACCTGCCTGGCCACAGCCTGAGGCCCTCCAGTGGCCTCCTGGGTCCACGACACCCCCCACCCCGACAGTGGCCCCACAGCACCTACTGGACAACTGCTGGGGGCGTTGCTGAGATTAGGCTCAAGGTGTGTGTGTGTGTATATATGTGTGTGAGTGTGTGGAAGAGATAGAGAGAGCATGTGTGCGTGCATGCACGTGCAATGTCTGTGTGTATGCATGGGTGTGTGTGTGTGCGCGTCGGCACACGTGTGTGTGTATGTGTTCTCATGCATCCCCTGTCCGAGATGATCAATGTGTCCCCATCGATGTTGTCCTGCCCTCGGCACGTGGAGGGAATGGGAGGGGTGGAGGAGGAGGAAGAGGAGGAGGAAGAGGAGGAGAGCACCACAGTCTAAATGGATGCAATGCAAATGGCACTAGAGGACATCGGAATCAATTTAGCTTATTGAAACAAATGGGAGGTGAGCTCAGCCCTGCCTGAATTTTTTTCTCCCTCCATTTTTGGCCAACACCCCACCCCCCCTCCCTCAATCACTGCACTCACCCCCTTTGTTATTGTAATGAACCCCCCCCTCCCCAAACCCCCCTCCTCCCGGCTCCCTGGGTCGTGTGTCAGAGCCCTCTTACCCTAATGAAAGAGGCCAGGGCTGCCCAGGTATGCAGATGGAGCAGACCTGATTCATAGCTTCTGGATGACATGCTAAAAGGCAGGGAGAAAAATCAGGCCTGAACAACGACCAGGAAACGGGTGTTCTGCCTCCCCCATGGTACTATAGCCCCCCCCACCCCTCCCGCTCTCCCCCTCTCCCTCCATCAACACGTCAGATGGCCTGAGAAGGCGGACGTCCCCCGGTCCACACCCTGCACTCGTAATAAACTCCCCTGGACGCCTGTGGAATCCCAATAAAGCAGAGTGGACGCTCCCCTTGCCGGGGGAACGACCTCGGGGTTCGCAGGCCCAGATGCCTATTACACATAGTGATGGCAGACGACCTATTGAGGACTTGCCATTCGCTATCTTAAAGAGGAGGGCTGTATTGACGGCCGGGGTGAAAATTCCCAAGTGTGGCCCGTGTGGCCATTGTGGAGAGGTCTCCGGATCGATAGCTAACAGAGAGCGATGGGGTCATGGTGGGAATCAATGCCTGGAGCAAACGACCTCGAGCGCTCGCCGCCGCCGCGCCAATGTGCCGCCAGGCGCCCTTTTATGACACCTGAGGCGGCGTCCTCTGCTGAAATGCCACCGGGGGCCACGGGCCGCTGAGCAGCCTATCAGGCACGCGCGGCGTGTCGAGCAGGCGGAGGACGCCTCAGCGCTCCCTAAACTAAACTTTCACACACCTGAGAATGTCAATTATCTCGCCCCCTTCGGCCTCCTCGCTCGATGGCCAAATTGGTGTTAAACCTGGATGGGGGAGGGGGGATGGGGGTGTTGGTGTGGAGGTGACACGGTGCTGTTCCGGGCTGAGGAGCAGGGGCTCCACACGCGGAGCGATGGGCAATGTTGATCGTCCTCCTGTTCACCCCCCCCCCGCGCCGTTTTGCATAATTGGCGTCGAGGAGCTGATGAAAACAAGTGACGCTTTCGGGAGGGGAAGTTGACACCCAGAAAATGAGCTTTTCTTCTTTGCGTTTTTTTTTATACTCCTCCTCCCCCCTCCCCCACCCTCCCCACCCCCCTCCACACACACACAACCCACACACCCCGGTTGTCTGCCAGGCCGCATATTTCAGAGGAGCCATGGTGTGGAAGTGTCAGTGTGAGATGGGTCTGGAGCAGCCAGCGTGACAGAGCCGCCCCGCCTCCCAGGCTGGGCCCGGCCCGGAGCCGCGCTGCCGCCAGCCAGCCTGCCTGACCTTGCGGGCTGGTGATGTATGCGGCCACATTTGCGTCAAAAACGGACAACGGATGCCTCTCCTTCCTGGAAGGTTTTTTAGCCCACCCCTGCCGACTCCCCTCTCCCCTTCCCTTCCTCCTCTCCTCTCCTTCCTTCTCCTCCCATCTTTGCCTTCTCCTCTCCTCTCCTCTCCTCTGCCCTCCCCTGCCCTCCCCTCCCCTCCTTTCCTCTGCCCTCCTCTCCTCTCCTCTCTTCCCTCAGGGTTCATGGAGAGGTGCAGCATCGTTCAAACGCGCTGCCGTGTGTTTTTATTTGCTGAGGTGAATGGATTTCTTTGTCTGTTTTTTTTCTTCTTCCTCCCCTCCCTTTGTCTCTCCATTTTTTGAATAGAGGTCAGTTTCCTACCTTACACATCTTTACCCCACCCCCTTTTTCCATCTTCATTCATAGTGTCTGACGGGTGACAACGTGTCCTATTATCATCATCCCTCCCTGCTCAGAACAACAGCACCCAGCCACCTCTGCGATCGCCCTCCCCTCCTCTACTACCTCTCTCTCTCTCTCTCTCTCTCTCTCCCTTTTAGAAAACTGATTATAAATGGTCAATTTGAAAATAGAGTTCAAAGTCCCCCAAGGCCGCTCGCCTTGTCAAATTAAAGAGGCACAAGGACTCGCCGGCCGAGTCGCCCCTCTGTCGTCCGTCGCCCACGGTTTCCGAAGCAAGGGAGGAACATGGGGGGGGGGACATAACAAATTTCCATGCGCGGAGGGGCGAAGGATGGCGAAGAAGAGGGAGGAGGAACCGGGGATCTGCAACATCTAGCCCTCAGCATTTATATCAGAAGGCTCCACAAAGCGGCCATGGATCACTCCAGTCAGCTGGTGTTAGCTGTATCAGGAAAAGCCATGGGCTGTCACCGAGGATGGGGCTTTCATATTTCACCACAGACAGGCTCCCATCTCCCGGCCTCACTCAGAGCAGCCGCAGCCTTTGAGGATAATATCTCGGAATCTCTCCTCGCCATGCTGAGAAGCTATTTTTAAATGGATATTTATTTCATTCTTTTCTCTTTTTCTCTCTCCCCATTCTCCCGTCCTCTATCCCTCTTCCTTTCTCTCCTCTCAGACCGATAGCTTTTACTGCTTGTGACTGCTGGAGAAATGGACACCGACTTCTCCTCAGACTGCCCGTGGCACGGCTCATTTTTCTGTCAGTGCTAATCTACGAGGCCTTTGTTTTCCTCCCATTGTCCTCACTGACACTGCCCTTAAAACGGGCGCCGGCTCGCCACCGAGTCCGAGTCGCATACAAATCCTCTCATTCCCTCCGCGACCGCGGCTGTAAATTACCAGTAAGTACGGCCTCTCCGGCGCATTAGCGAGCGATGCTACGACCCGCAACGTTTCATGCCAAATCAACCTGGAGTGCTGATGATTCACAACGGAGCTTCTGAGTTTGGTGGAAATGAGCTTTGGCAGATTTCTTTCGCTCTCCTATTAATACATCAGACGTCCCCCCCCGCCGTGTTCCCGTCCAAACTGCCGAGGTCATCGCGCCGCATGCAAACAGGGAGGAAGTATTGTGCGCGCGCGCGAGCTGTCGTCCGAGGCGCCCGACGTGGCTCTCCAAGCGAGGCTGCAGAAACGCTTCATCAATACCGGGCCAGAGTGGCCTTTGAAACACTTCAGACATCCGCCGGGCCGTGATTGGTTGGAGGGGGACCTGTAATCAGATAGGATACACACACACCGGCTGTTCTCGGCCCCAGCCTCCCTCCCTCTCTCTCTCTCTCTCTCTCTCTCTGGATTCCATTAAGCGAGTCTGAGTGACTGGAGTGCCTGATAAGAGGAGGTGAGCTTGGTCCCTGAACCGCCATGTCCCAAACACATGGAGGGCTGATAGCAGCTGTGGACGAGCCAGAGTCCAGACCAGCTGGGCCCAGGGTGCTGCAGTGCCCCCCCCCCTCCCCCCATCCTCCCCCTCCCCGCCGATAAAAAAACACACATTACCGATGCGTCTCCACGCCGACACTATCTGCTTGACCCTTGATAAAGGAACCACATGTGACCCAGGAATTGATGTTAACTTTCTCCCCACATATCGCGGGCGTGAGTTATGACGACTCGCGGAGGACGGTGAGTTCCCCCCCTATCTCTCCCCTGGGCTCCAGAACTGCGAGGAAGGTGAGGGGAAATTTATATGGTCTGATTTACCCTCCGGGCTCAATGTTACCATAAGCTATGTGGCCGTGCTTGTCTGAATAGGGCGGAGAAAGGCCATTTGAAACTCCCCTAACAGTCAGTCATAGCAAGCCCCAAGTATTCCGAACAAACAGGAACCAGACCAATAAGACATTTTTATGTTTGCAGTAAAGGACACACAGATGGAAGATAGGGGTTACAGCTCCCATAATCGTTGTTATTTTCCTCCCTTATTCTCCCCGACGGGTGTTTCTTGCACGGCTAAGCACATTTGAAGTTGTTGTCTGTTATTCTTTATCTAATTCCCCTCCAACCATGGTTAAAAACAGCTCTCCTATCTCCCCTGTTTCTGGGCTAAGCCCGGGTCTTAGCTCGGCCCGGCCGTTTACAGGGAAGGCAGAAAGTGCTTGGCTAAGCAGCGTGAGGCTTCCTCCTCTTCTCCAGGTAGTCCCCCCCCTTTTAGCTGAGAGGATCTATCCTGGCCCGTTATTATCACCAAACAAGCACTTTTTGATGATGAGAAGTCTTAGCCTCGTCCCAGATGTGCGGGGCGCGGGGCCTCCGGGGAGCAGCCGAGGCGGAGCGCTCATTTTTCTTTCTGCCGCGCCGCGTCTGCGGGTTTTTGCGCCGATAAAAACGGAGGGGGGGGGGTGGAGGTGTGATGAGAGGAGCCGCTCGGGGGACACAGGGGGGGGGGAGGCTACGCCGAGGCTCCAGGTGTGGTCGTCAAATGTTTCAGATGCCTTTAAGAAATAGCAAATGGGGAAGAAGAACAACAGCTACAACAAACCTTTTCTTGCGGTCAGCGGTGGAGCAGCCAGAGCGTGGCCACGCTCCCACAGAGCATGGTGAAGGGCCTGCACACCACCACCACCCCCCCCCCGCTAAAGCACTGATCTGCTCTTTCATTTGCATTACGCTGACATTCACAAGCGTCGGACGCGAAGACTACAACATTTCAAGTCTCCAACATGCATTTGCTAACTTTCCAATCCGACTGTCCGGCGCTGGGGCATAATCCCCATCCTCACTCCACCCCGTATTCCCATTTCCTGTCCGGGAGCGCGGTGAGGAGCAGCAGAACAGGAAACAAGCGTGGTGAGGCTGACGCGGGGCTTTGCCTGGGCGGACAGGAGGATGAAAGAGGGCGGACAGGAGAGGAGATATCCTCGGAACGAGTGGACGCAAATAAACAGCAACAACAGCGTCTCCGGGTCCTAATCCCACAGACAGGCTCAGTGGCGGCCCTGTCAAACACCGAGCGCCAATTTGAATGCACAGCGGGAACTCCCCACTCATCAATTTTGTTGGGGATCTTGTTTATTTCTAAACCACCCGGCACCCCCCCCCTCCTTCCCAATCCACCACCACCTCCCCGACACTCTCCCAAACTAAAAATGTATTATTTGGTTGTGTGTGTGTGTTTGTGTGTGTGATGGGGAGAAGGGTGAGGAAGAGGATGACAGGAGGATGGATGATGAAAATGTAAGAGAGAAGGGAGAACCATATGGATGACAGGAGGATGAGGACAAGATGAAGGGAGGATTGGGGGGCGGGTTATTGGAGTTGTGGACAAGACGTTCAGTTATTGGCTTGTAAGCTATGATGGCAAATGGGGCCTTGGGGGTCCTCTGCCAAGTCTGCCACTCAGTAACAGAAGTATTCAAAGCAGGTGTCCAGACCAATACATCACCTTCCTCTGCCAACGAGCCAACACAGCCCACTGCACGAGGTGACACTGGCCGAAGTGAGAGGAGAGGATGAGCGGAGAGGGAGATGATGTGAGCGATGAGAGTGTTGGAGAGGACGGAGTGAGAGTGTAGGATGATAGGGAAGATGAGAGGGGATCTATTGGGCGCTTTGCGTCTGGTGAGGCTATGCTGGCAGTGATCGCGTTTCTGGGTCTGCCCTTGTGCTTGGATATGCTGTAGCGCTGCGTTTCGTTCTTCTTTTCTTCTCGTTTCGCCTCTTTCTCTTTTCCGCTTTTCGTTCTCTGCTTTCTCCTTTCTTTCTTCTGGCGCTCTTGCCTCTCCTGTTCTTCTCTGCGCCTGCTGTCCTGCTCGCCGTCGTCTTTGCTCGGTGGCCTTTGCCTTGTCTCTGTCTCTGCTCTCTCGCGCTCGCTGTCTTCTCGTCTGGCCTCTCTGCGCGCTGGCTGTCTCTTTTCGCGCTGTCTCTCTCTCTTCGCTTTCTTTCTTCTCTTTTCTCCTTCTCTCTCGCTTTTCTTTTCTTTTCGCTCTTCGCCTTTGCTCTTCCCTCTCTTTTCTCTGCTCGGCGCTCCCTTTCTCTTCCTTCTGGCTTGTATTTCTTTCTCGTTTCTCTCGTTCTCTTTTCTCCTCCTCTGTTCTTCTGCTCTTTTCTCTTCTCTCTCTCTCTTCTCTCGCTCTCTTCTCTTCCTCTCATCCCTTGTCCTTCTCTTTCCCTCCTTCTCTTTTCCTGCTTCTCCTTTTCCTTTTTCTTTTCTCTTTTCTCCGTTCTTCTCCATTTTCTTCCTTCTATTCTGGGGGTGGGGGAGGTATTGTCTCATGGCTGAGTTAATCCCTTAATGGTTGCAGTCTGGGTGAGAGAGGCAGTGTCCCCTGTCTGTATTCACAGCCATACAGTACCTCCATACAGTACCTCCATACAGTACCTCCATACAGTACCATCCATACAGTACCTCCATAGGCCCATGACTGGAGTTAGGGCTTTGTGGACTTGCACGATCGAAAGGCGAGATTGCGGCCGCATCAAAAACAACTTTCATCCCCGATCAATGTCTCCTGAGGGACGTGGACACTTTCACTTTGGGAAGCCCAAAAACACAGAGGAGGACAGTGTATCGAGCCGGTATGTATTGAGTTGAGCATGTGTGTGTCCCACCCAGCCAATGACAAGCACACACACACACCTCCTCTTCAGCCCCTCTCTGTATCAGAGTGGATCCCAGTGCTGCCTCTGAGCCATGAGACCTTTGGCTTAGCCTTTTTAGTGCCATTGATCCACCAGGCCACTTAGAGCCAAGATGGCTCTTCGCAGGTCCCCGCTACACTGGTACCCTGAAGCTCTCAGCACCCGTGGCCGCAACGTGCCCCCCTGAACCCAGACTGTTACCTCAGAACGCCCAGTGAACATGGTGAGGCCTGTTCCACCGGCATGGAGGATGTGTGTATTTGAGGATTTAAAAGCCTCCCCCACCCCTTCCATGTCACCCCCCCCCACCCCCTCTCAAATTAACATTGAAGAGCCTTCAGCTGACAATGGGACACAGGGTCACGCAGTCCAAATATAGAGGGTGTTAATTACAACTACCCCTATCTAACCTTTCCACCACCTCCACCCATCCCTCCCATCCCAAACAATGCCATGTTTGAAGATGGCAGGCACCGGGGCAGGCGGGGTGCTGGCTGGGTGGGTGGGTGGCGCCAGTTGTTCCTGACAGCTCCTTGGCAGCGGCAGGCTGGTCCGTCGAGGACAGGGACGCGAGGTGCCCGCTAGCGCCCGTATGCCTGGCGTGCGCCTCACGCGTAGCGGGCCGGGATAAAGGTCGCTCCCGTCTCTGCCGCACGGTTCAGGACAAAACCACAAAAGTGGGCCGGCGCTTCAGAATGATAAGGCCAGACTTCTAACAGCGATGTACAGGTGATTATGGCTCCCACACCCATGATGAATGCAGAAGTGCTGCCTGTAGTACATAAAACACATGGCTGTCGGGAGAAAGTAGGAGCATTTTGTCACTTTAAGGCCCGGGAGTTTCGCCGTACGGAGTGTTGGCTCGTAAAGATGCTCCCTGAGAAGGGAATTGTGGGACGGCGGTGCGCAGCACAGAGCAATTCAGCATTCTAACGCCCTGTCAGCGCGGCTACATTTCAACCATTCTTTATTCTCAGGCAGAGTTCCAGCAGGGTGTAAATTGTGCAACGCTGTAATTAATCCATGTCAGGTCACTAGCTGAAGTATGAGGTGCCTTTGATGATGCAATCCTTTTCTCGCTCTTTCTCTCTTTCTTTCTCCCTCCCCTTTCTCCCTCTGTTCCCGCTGCTGTGTATTGTTTTGCATTCATAAGGAACTCCGGGAGCCCCAAGGAGCTGGTTGCTACAGTACTTTCAAGTTTCTAATGCCCACTAAAGCTTCAAGTGGCGCACAGCCTCTTCTATAGGGTACATTCTGGCTTATACTGGTTCTGTGACAATGGGCTTAGCGTGCTGGTGAGCTAATGTTCTTTCTAAAGACGTCCTACGGCTGATGTATACGTGACCACGCCGTGGCCCCTGTTCCCCTGCCAACGCAGATTTCAAAGAGCACATCAAAGTTATTCCCATGTCACAAAAGGGCTTCCAGAGATGATGACACGTAGTGTGAAGAAGAACGAGGCGCGACGTGCGAAGAGGCCCGTCGACGAGCCGAGGCTCGGGAAACGGCAGGACGCACTTCCTGCCTAATCAGCGCTGACGCAGAGAGGATGCTGGGAAATCCTCCTTGTGCTAGGTTCATCTCAGGGGTCAGGGGTCAAAAGAGAGTGACAAAGCGCTCGCGAGGCTTACGTGAACCCGTCCATGACTTAGTAAAGAGCTTGAAAGTTCTGGAAGCATCCATGGCAGAGTTCCAGCTAACCCCCGGGCCACACCCTCCTTGGCCCCCGGGCCACACACTTCTGATTTGACCGCCTTGATCAATGATTTACGGGAAAAGTAGTCCAGGGCTGATCGACCTGCGGACTCCGAACAACGCTGCTGGATTTCAACACGTGCTTCATGGAGGAGAGAACATGAATGCAAACATGAGTTTGGGGGTTCACTTTGCACAGAAGAATCCTGCTTCAGATGGGAAAAAAACCAAGAAGAAAGTATTAGAAGCCGTCCGTTGTGTGGTCATGGTCCCCCATGCCCAGAACCATGTTGGACTCTAAGTATCAGTGAGAATGTTGCTGTCAAGCGCATACATAATCCAGACAGGCCTGGCCTAGGCTGCAGGTGAGCAAAGGCTCAAGGAAAAGAATCTATACCCAATTTGGACCTTAAGAGAAAAAACTATTTTTCCAAGATGAGGGAGAGCTGGATCCGACGGGAGTCTTTTCTCCTTCTCCTCCACTCTTCATTCTCTCTCCCTTTCACCCCTCTCAACTCAGCCTCAGAAGTTTTCTTCATTATAACGTCTGCTGAACATTCCTCCCTTAAACAGTTTGACGGGCGGAGCGATGAGAGAGGCCAGGAAGAGAAAAGAACTTGGAGAAGATAATGTGTTTGACTCCAGACTCTCTGAGGATGAGAGATTTGGGGTTTCGCTCATGCCCCCCTGCTCTCATTTGGACCATACTAATCTAATTACTTGCCCAATTGTACATATTTAACATTTGCAGGGTCCTCTCCCTGCTGGCTGATATGAAGATGCACATGAGCCGAGACACCTAGAAAGGAAACTGCTGAAGCTAGGAGATAAAAAAAAGGGCTAAATGGCGGCAATTCATCACACTATTACGCCAATTATGTTCCTGGATTGCGACGGCCCTGGATTGGGACGGATGTCCCTGGCAGGCCGTCTTGGTCACATGACAGTGCTCTGCTCCGGAACATTCGTCTACCTTTGTGGAAGTTCTGAGCCTATTGTCTGAGTCCGACTGCTGGATATTAATGTCCGGCCGTAATCGCCGCCCCGCCCTCCCCTGATATCTCGTCCACCCGTTCAGTGACACTATCGCTTTATAGATACGTTATTAATGGCCTATAAATATTCAAGAGATGCTTAGCGTGATGTCGCGGGATAGATTAGCGGACGGTGTTTGCGTCTGGTGGCGAGGGGGGAGCAGGGGGTTTTTATGTTTCCCCGTGACAGCACTATGGTGTGGCTAACCTTGAGGGGATCTCTGATAATGGGAGACGGGACCTTGGCGGAGGCGCTCCTTCCATTCTCTGGCTTTTCATGACTGGTCAGGCAGAGAATTATAGGCTGCATGCTTCAAACCCCCCTCCTCCCGCCCTCCTTCTCTCCTCAAAAACCTAGAACTACAAGCAGGCAGGCAGGCAGGCAGTCTCCATGGCGTACGGTTCCACCAAGGCCTGTGCTGGATGACAACTTCCCCTTGTATATATCCCCACACCCATTTCATTCCTAAACAAAGACCAAAGCTGATGTACTCTAAGAACTCGAAGAAGAAATTATGTACACCGTGAAAAATGTTTGTCTCCCTCAGCAAATTTGCTCCGGCTAGTGAATGGTGACAGAAGTTTAGATGTGAGCAGACAGCTTCCTGAAAACAGCACAGGGATGTGTACCTCTCTCACTCTCTCCCTCCCCCTCTCTCTCTCTCTCTTACTCTCTCCATCCTCTCTCTCTCTCTCTCCTTCCTTCTCTCTCCTCTTTCTCTGCACGACACACATGAGCAGATATGGCTCCTCTCTCAACATCCCCTTAACTAACACTCATGCAGACTTTCTCGTAGACTGGGTGAAAGACTGAATCTGTGTGCGTGTGGGTGTGAGTTTGTGAGATAGAGGGAGAGTGAAAACGAGAGAGACAGAATGAGAGAGGTTGAGTCGGAGGGAGATAAAGAGAGACAAACAGCTCTTAGAGAGACAGATCGACGTGAGAGACTGCGAGGCAGAGAGGGGAGAGAGAGAGCTCGAAAGGAGGAGAGGGAGAGAGAGAGAGAGCTCGAAAGGAGGAGAGAGAGAGAGAGAGAGAGAGAGAGAGAGAGAGAGAGAGATAGAGATAGAGAGAGAAGAGAGAGAGAAAGAGAGAGACAGAAAAAGGAGGAGAGAGACAGAGACAGAGATAGAGAATGGATGTCTGTTTGACAGGGAGAGTTTCTGTTTCCCAGTTTGGTTCATTCTGATGCATGTGGACATGTTAGGGAATAGATTGGTAGCCTTGGGTGGGTGAGGACAGGACTATTCCCCAGAGAGATGGATTAACGGAGAGGAGGGGAAATGAATGATCGGGGGGTTTTAATAGCCTTTTGGCTTCCTTTAGCCCCCGTTTCCCATTTTCAGCCGGGGGAATTTACAGGGGTGATATTTCCACCCCCGGACCGCCCTGTTCCACGTCTGACACCCCTCTTTGACCGTATCATCCCAACAGATCAGAACAACCATGGGGCAAAGGTTCCTGCTGCGGCAGATAATGGAGCAATAGTTGACTTTATCTAAATTACAGTCACGAATGGCTTCCGTTCCTCAGCTATATTGCGCTCAAAGGTGAAAGGGCCAAACAGCTAACAAACAAGTCATCGTGGCACAGACAACTAGAGAGGTTTCACCTGGACAACCTACTACATCCACCACCTTCCCCTCCAAAACCAGAGTGCCCCCTGTAGAACCCGAGGCAGTGTCAGTCAGCCGAACGCACCACTAGGAACACGGTTCTATGTGGGCCGTCTCGGTTCTCCGAGGACCTCTCCCCTGCGCTGGCTACGTGAGCTGGACTGTTAAGAGCACAGAGGCCCTCATAAATATTACGGCAGTCAACGCTATCTCAAAACACAGCAGACCATAAATCTTCTCATTTTTTTAAATGCGCCGAGCCTCATAGAAGTCGGTAATAGTTGAATAATACACTGTGCCATTACTTTATATGGAAATGTAGCCTTGGGTTGTTCTGTTATGAATGGGCCTCGCTCTTAATTTCTGTTATGATAAGTTCCATCTCTGATTGCCTCCATAAGGGGAAGATCTGTCTTCATAAGGGTTTCACTGGGGTCGTGACGACTGTTAGAGCTGATAATCCATTTGTTTGATTTATTTCTATTACGATATGTGGGTTATGTCTTTTAAATGTAGAAAGCACGAGAGGGAACAGCGGATAACCCAAGGCCAGACAAGAAAATCCATTCTCACGACTGCAGAATCTGAAATCCCAAATTTTTGAAACTCATTTTCTTAAAACATGTAAGACAGATACTGACTTTATCGCACAGTATTTAACGCACAGAGAGATGCTAATAGGCAGTCCAGAGTCTCGTACTACCTCCTAATGAGGCGAGGCCGTGTTTCAGGTGAAGTGAAACTGGAAGGGCCTGCAGGGGAAACGTCACGCAGACGAGAGGAGGGTTCCATGGAACGGGAAAGAACGCTTCTGTCGGAGCGAGGCGTTCCAGCAGCCGATAAAGGGGGAAAGAAAACCATTCTGTAGCACACTTCCATGAGACGGCTGGGGTGACCGTGGAAAGATGAGCCCCACAACGAGCAAATTCATCAACCTTTGTCTCCCCTCTCCTCCACCCCTCCCCTCCTCCACCCCTTCCCTCCTCCACCCCCATCTCACCTCTTAACCTGGCCGGTGTCAGAGCACCAGGCGCAGGCCGTGGCCAAGATGAGTTTGGGGGGCTCTGGCCCGCTCCGACCCGGGGCATTCGTCACCGTCAGACGGAGCCTACCGGAGCCCTGCTCCAGAGGGGAGGGGGGGGAGGGACAGAGGGAGGGACAGAGGGAGACGGATGGGGAAGGGGCCCCAGCTCCTCTATCATCATTCCACAGGGCTGCTACCCTGAGACAGCAGGTTCAGACACTGAGAATCAGCCCCGGTCGTGTGAGGATGGAGGGGCGGAGGGAGAGGCGGGCATCTCCAAAGAGGGAATCAAGCCCAATGTGTGGTTTACATGTTAAAAGAACAAACTCACTGCCGTCGCACAAGATTGGATGAGAACCACTGGGATGGAAATGAATGGGTAATACTGACACATGCCAGAAGAGACATTGAGGCTTTCTTTTCCTATTTATATTGCCCGAATAAAATGCAAATGAATGCAAATGCAACTCAAACATGCAACCGTGCAAACACGCACATGAACATTCATGAACACGCATCCTCAGAACATGTGCACATCAAAACAAACAACTCATCCTTTATTCACACTGATACAGACACGCATGCACACACCATGTAGATACAAATATCTCTAAGAACGCATACAGTCGTCTCCAAAACACGGTCCACAAAACCACTGCCAATACAAATCGATTCCTGAACACTCATTTGGTCTCCCAAAGACCATGCGCACACACCCACACACACACACACGCGCAAAACCACTGTAGATACAAATATCTTCATAAATACATATCGTCTCCCAAAGAGCGACCCCACACTGACACACAAACCCTCACACCCACACACACAAACACACACACACACAGAGATTAGGCCACTGCTGGGAGGGCAGAAGGAATCAGGTTTAGGGAAGCCGGGACAGCGTGTGTGCCTCCCCGTCACAGCTTAGACACAGCCGCGTCAATAACTAATCCTGACCTTTCCCCGGTCGCAAAATTGAAAAATAAGAATACGAGAAAGAAAAAAAAAGAGAGAGAGATACGGATGCTATCAAGAAGCTTTGGCTCCGTGTGTGCTGCTGTCTGTGGCGGAGGCAAGGCTGGCGCTAATGGATTCAGAAAGGAGAGGGAGGACACAGGGACAGAACCCCCTATCAGCACGGGGCGAGCTCCCCTCAACGCAGGGCAGAGAGACTCATTCCCTCCTCGGTCAGACCCAATCCCGGCCCGGGAGAGGAGGGAGGGGGAGAGGGAGGGAGGGTCCTGGGGCCATCGTTCATGAAGATAGGGGAGTGGGGGAACGCTCTCCTGGAGATGGAAGAGGGAGGATGGGAGAGAGGGAGATGGTGAGCTCAAAAGAGAAGGAGAAAGCGAGACACACACACACACAGATGAAGAGAGAGGATGGAGGAGAGAATTTTTTTAGAATAAGGTAGAGAGAGAGACAGAAAGACAGGTAGAGAGAGAGAGGGGTAGAGAGAGGTAGAGAGAGAGAGAGGTAGAGAGAGAAAGAGAGAGGGGACACTAACCCTACAGCTGGTCCTCCTGTCCCCATGCTGCCGTGTCTAAACTCTGGAGTGTCTGCAGCCTGCAGGCCCTGGCTCACACCCTGCAGGTGCTGAGGTCGACGCCCGGGAGCCCTACTTTGGCTTCCACCTACAGTATGCACACACACTCATAAGAACACACACACACAATACCCACGCACACACTCTCACTGATAAGACCCGACACACATCCACACATCCAGTGCCAACACACACACACACACAGGCATATAGGAACACACACACAGACAAACTCTACCTCTGTCATACCTGTTAGAGCTCTAAATTACCTGCCACATCACCATGGAGAGAAGGTTGTCAAGCATCTCAGTGTGGTGCATACATTTGGTTCCATTACCCAGCCAGGTGTGTGTGTGTGTGGTGGGTGGGTGTGTGTGTGTGTGTGTGTGGTGGGGGCTCTCTCTCCAGGATCCAAAGGCAATTCCTACCTATCTGACTTCCACAAAATGATTTGACCTCCCGCAAATAGCTGGTATACCCCAAAACACCCCCAGTGAGGTCCCCTCCAAATTGCCAAATATCACTTTGGATATCAGCCATTGTGAAACATGAGCTCTTCAACATGAAGGCAGAGCTGTTCTTGACAGAGTCCATCCTGGGTGAGGTCCTGAGGCCGGGTGACATGTAGCCCCCAGACTTTATCCTGGAGGGCTGAGCTCAGGGACCCGAGGTCACAGCGTGTCATCGTCTGCACTGGTGATTACCGGACTACAGTGCGGAGACAAACATCTGAGGTAAAAAGAAGAAGAGAAAGCTGGAACCTGGCCGGCTCAGCTCAGAGCTTCTGCATCCAAGAAGAAGAAGCTCATTTAAAATGACAAACAGCAGCGTGGATACGGCCGGCTCGTCCAACTGGATGTGCCTCCCGCTCCGGGGAGGATACACTCATACGGCCAGGCTTGGCAGGGAGCGGCCGCCTCACACAAAAGGAGGGAAAACATACACACGCATTATCTCTCTCTCGCTTACACACACACACACACGTTATCTGTCTTTCTCTCTCTCTCTCTCTCGCTCGCTCTCTTTCTCTCTCACTCACACACACACAAAAGTGCAGGGGCCTCCATTACAAATGAGGTAGCACAGCGGCGGCTGTTCCGCCAGATGCCACTAGGGGGAGTGTTTGCACTCGGGTGATAAGGCGGAGGCAGAGACTGTGTAATCTCCCTCTGCTGTGCTGGTGTTGTGTGCTGGCTGCTGGCTGCTGTAACCCCCCCCTCCTTCCACAGGTCACCATGGGGATTTCAGGTCAGGCAGTTTTCAGCTCTGAATTCCCTGCCGTTGGTGCCTGGGATAATAAGGTGTGAGGATCTGGCCCGGGTCATTAGTCAATCCTAATCCCCCTGAACAAGTCAGTAAGACGCACCGTCAGACTGGAGACACACACACACAGTCATATAGGCTCAGATATACACACACACACACACACACACACAGAGAAAAACAAACAAGCAAGCGGCCAGACCAACACTTTTGTGTGCAACCACACACAAACACACTCCTTCTCATAGATATCCCTTTTTTCCGTTTCCTTAGGGCTTACTCACACGCGTGCACACGTGTGTGCGCGCACACACACACACCAACACAGCTTAAATGATTGGTTTTTGCAGCGTTTGGGGAGAATATGGCACCAAAATAAAAGAGAAAAGGCAGATAATCTCCCTCTCTCTTCTCCTCCCTCTCTCCTTCTGCTGGGCAGATCAACAGGCCGTACCTGTAACTGCTCCCACTTCCTGGTTGCTGGCGCGGCGCAGTGCAGAAATGGCCCGTGCCTTTTGATGCAAATAATACACATTTGTAAGACTCATTAGTTGCTCAGTGGGCAGTGGTGCCAGACGGAGGAAGAAAAACAGGAGGGACTGGTAACAAAAAATAATAAAAAAAAGGAGATAGGGGTTTAAACACACACTTAGGCACACACACATACACACACACACACACACACACACACACAAACATGCACACACATAGCCTATTAGCCAGAGATAGACATGGTGCTGTATAAATAATGCAGGGCCATGTCTGTATGTTGAAAGCCAAGCTGAAGACATGATGCCTGTAGGCAGAGTGCTATGCAGAGGGACAGCACTGGGGACTGACACAAAGAGATTTATTTGTGCATTTGATTTATTCTCTAGTCTTCGGGGTCAATCCAATCCTGGAATAATTCCACATCTTTTTTATCAAGGGAGATTTTCAAGGGAGATGGGGACGGGGATATCCACCGGTAATTCTACAGCGCTGGATTCGTACGGTAGGAAACATGAAACGTTGTCTGTGGGAAAGGCGAGCATGAGCCTCGCTGAAATCCTGGCGCTGCTCCTGGCTCGACGGCGTCAGCGGTCTGACCACCGCCGGGGGCACGAGGGGGAAACCACCTTCACTCATCACCGTGTTGGAACGCTCATTATGGAAGCGTTGAGATTGGATTGGACGCGTGCCCAAGTGTTGGGACAGTGCCTGGCTACTCCATCTATCATCTACCTCTCCAGCTTTGGTCAAGGAAGGTCACCGGGAGGTCGCCCTCTAGCGGACACGCCTTCACCCTGCCTGGGTTTTAGCTCCCTTTTTTTATGGTAGTGTTTGCCTCCAGCTATCCAACAGCATGGCTAATTAATTGGAGTAATTATTTGCTTAGGCAGACAAAGTGAGCGTTCTGCCTGCGTGGGGCAGTTTGGAGCAGGGAACATCGTGTCCGGGTAAGGGCAGTGTGAGGGGTTTGTCACGCAGAGGCTAGGGGGTTTGAAGCACTGCAGTCCAGTTTAGACCATGTGTGTTTGCATTAGCTTCCTGAGCTGAAGCCCAGTTGGACATTGACTGCACTAGAATGAGGATGGGAGCAGAATCACATCCATTGCTAATCATGGATGGAAATTAATCATTGCTTGCATGTCCTAGTTAGACATCAGTTTAAACATGGTCAGACTACCCCAGTTAAGTGTTGGTCTTCATCTCCCCATTAGAGAGAGAGAGAGAGAGAGAGAGAGAGTAGACAGAGAGTAGACAGGGAGAGAGAGACTAGAAATGAAGAGAGTAGAGAAGGAGAGAGAGAGAATGACAGAAAGACTAGAGAGGGAGAGAGTAGAGAGGGAGAGACTAGAGAGAGAGAGAGAGAGAGAGAGAGAGAAAGGCTGGCTGACCAACGCCAGGAGGACAGTCTATTGCCTGGGATTGTTTTAGCAACCACGTCAGAGCAAGAGGTGTGTGTGAGGAGCAGAGGGACTGCAGAGAGAGGAGGGACTCTCCCATGGAGTACACAAACACACAGCAACACACACACACACATGTGCACATACACACACACGCAACACACGCAACACGCAGCTGAAGAGCGTGATAAAACAAAGCACTTAAGAAATCAAAGTGAGAACGGCAGGGGCTGAGAGTGAAGGACGCCACTTGGGGGAGGAGTGTGTGTGTGTGTGTGTGTGTGTGTGTGGGGGGGCATCTCTTACATAGGTCTAGTACTATAGAGGAGTTGCTACACTAAGAACCATGTAGAACCCCAACACTTACAGATCTGTGCAGCTACACTCAGAACCGTGTAGAACCCCAACACCTACAGATCTGTGCAGCTACACTCGGAACCGTGTAAAACCCCAACACTTACAGATCTGTGCAGCTACACTCAGAACCGTGTAGAACCCCAACACTTACAGATCTGTGCAGCTACACTCAGAACCGTGTAGAACCACAACACGTACAGATCTGTGGAGCTACACTCAGAACCGTGTAGAACCACAACACGTACAGATCTGTGGAGCTACACTCAGAACCGTGTAGAACCACAACACGTACAGATCTGTGGAGCTACACTCAGAACCGTGTTGAAGCTCCCCCATCCCCCGCTCCTCTCAGGAGGGAGTTCCTCCCAGCACCTTCAGCCGACCCATCTGTCAGGTTGCAGAGGCCACGCATCGCGGCCGCTCCTTGAAGGGAAACTAACAAAAAGGGCATCGCTGAGAAGCCGAAGCTTGGAGAGATTCTGAGCGGGACTGGCCTAGATATCACACCGCCTTTCTCCAGATAGGTAAACAGATTCCGTGTGAATTATAGAGCCGAGCGTCGCCAACAGTCAAAGAGGGATATTCGACTTCAAGCATCTCTCCTTGAGCCTTTCATCAGACGGTGCTCATGCTTCCTGGAAAGGGGGGGGGGTTGTTGGTCTGGGGAGGTGCATTGCAAGGCCACCGCATTAACATAAGGACATGCAAGCCTCAACAAAATATATGCTCGTTTATTTAGCTGAGGACCAATTTTGAATATTACTTTGTTAGTGGAATTACAGTCCCGACCCCCTCTTCACACACCCCTAATCAAAGACAATGACAATGGGTACACACAAACAGAATCCTACCCTCTGCTCTTCAGGGAGATGCTTGCATCAGCATGCTGAGTCCACACCTCCCTCTCCTTCTCTCCTTCTCTCTCTCTCTCTCTCTCTCTCTCTCTCTCCCTCCTCTTCTCTTAACCCCCCCCTCCCCCAACACACACAGGGGCACCTGGGAGGTGTGTTTGGGCGCTGAGGTGTGCTGAGATACTACACGCTCCAGGGCCTTCCTGACCTTTCAGATGTGGGGTGTGTGTGTGTGTGTGTGTGTGTAGGAAAGAAAGAGGGGAGAGGGGATGTATTTGTTTGCGTGCATCTGTGTGTGTGTGTGTGAAGGAGGGAGAGTGGGTTGCTCTCTTAAGCATTCCTGCCAGGTGGCTTTCCAGAAGGTTCCTTGTATCGTCCTGGACAGGTATACAGCCTCACCTGCACGCTGCAATCACTCTAATTGATTGCGGTGTCATCGCCGACACATAACGGTGCTCACAAAGCCACCCTGACACGAGTCCTGTTCAAAGTACAGAACGCTCTATGACACTGTCGGTTTCCCTTTGCCCTTAATCACCCTGAATCCTATAGGACGAGCCCCAGGAAGGTTGCTGTTGTGGAGAAAGATGGAGGCAAACCGGAGAGTGGAAAGACCTATGGATTAGTTGAGTGTGAAAAGTTTGAATAGAACTTTTTCACTTCGCTCCCCCCGTTCCCTTTGTATATCTGTTCTTTTTTCTGTCTCTCTCTCTCTCTCTCTCGCGCTCCCTCTCTCTCTCTCTCTCTCTCTCTCTCTCACTTACTCCCCCTCTCCTGTGAGCAGGGAGATGAGAGTTGGTGTTTGACGTGAGGGGGGGGTTTAATGTCAGGCCAGGCCATGATCCGCTCTGAGGAGTTGATTTGCTGCGGCTCGGCGCCCGAGAGGCCGATTAGCATTCCACCGCCAGCCACCTCCCACACAGTGTACAGTACCGCACAGTACCATACGTCTACCCGCATCCCTCCCACCCTCCCTCCATCTCTCTAACTCAGACAGCCGGTCTCGCCACCCACGGTAATAACGCGGCCGACAAACATCGCCGCCTCATCCACTCCCAGCGGTCCTTAAGCGACTAGTTGAGATTTGTCCACGAATCGATGCATCGGCGAAGTTGTTTCGTCATCATCCGAGAGAGGAGCCCACTCCTTGGTGGGTGCTCCACCTGGCTGGTGGGTTTACCTGTGGTGTCCACCCTCTGACTGGTTCCCCTGGGTGGCATCCACTCGGACCACGCAATGTGTCTCAACTGTTCAGGAGAAGTGGCGTTCTCATTGGCATGTAGTCCTTGTCACAGCCAGCTGGAGATAGCGCCTAGCCCCCCCCCTCCCCCCCCCCTTACTCTCGGCCAATAAGACGGGGTAATGACAGTTGTACGACGGCGGCGACGGGACATTGATCGGTGAGAAATAACCAGATTACGACTTCATCGGGTCCGGGACCTGCAGATAAACTGCAACGCCCCCTCCAAATATGCCTCCCGCCCCCCGCCCCGATTGAATGTCAGGTTGAATTGGGTGCAATATGAGAAGATAAATGTGATCTGAGAGTGCAGAATGAAACGGCTGCTGTTTGTACAACCCTATGTAGGCCACTGGAGAACACAGGAATACAATGTTCTTTCTGCCAACAGGAGCAGCCTTGGCCTTGGACACTTACCAAGCCTACACAAGAGCACCAAAGCAACAAAAAGTTACGCAGATCCTTACAAACACTATTCAAATACCGTTCGTGATGGAGAAGCTGTCTGGTAACATTTACAGCGCACACATTCTTCTCTGGTCTAGGAATGTTGTTGTGTGATAAGGAGGTGAGTGACTCATACAATCCCAGTGAGCAAGACTGGCAAAGGAGAGCTTCTATATTGACCTGAAGTGGGAGTAAACGTTGGTGTTATTGAACCCCCTCCAGCAGTTCAACACGTGTCAGACTCCATCAGGTGAGAGGAGCACTGTACTGAGCTGCACAGATCCCAGCTGTAGACGTGTCGGTCTTGCAACAACAATTAACCACAAAATCATTGCAATGTCTGGGAGAGATGTTCCACTGAGGATGACATAGGACAGGCAGACACACACAGAGAGGGAGAGAGAGAGAGAGAGAGAGAGAGAGAGAGAGAGATGAGAGAGAGAGAGAGATGAGGAGCGAGAGAGAGGAGAGAGAGATGAGAGAGAGAGTGAGTGAGAGAGAGATAGAGAGAGATGGAGACGAGAGAGATCGAGAGAGAGAGAGAGAGCGAGATGAGAGAGAGATGCGAGACAACGATGAGAGAGAGCGAGAGAGATGAGGAGCAGCAAAGATGGAGACAAGAGAGAGAGAGAGAGAGAGAGAGAGACAAGAGAGATCCCATCGATATCTCAGGTCGTCTTCAAGCCTACCTGGAAGTGTGCGTCCTCTAACGCCCGCGATTCGCACGCAGACGCCGCCGAGGCGAAATAATCATAATAAAAGAATATGAATTTTCAGATGCCATCTTTGAGGCAAAGTGCTCGATCATCGGCCCTCAACCCGCTAACCCCCGGGTGGGGCGCGGCGCGAGGGGCCCCACGTCTGAGCACGGGAGCTAAATCACACGGCGCCGACGCTTTCTTCTTCCATAGATCAAAATAAGAGAGGAGTATGTTTTTTGTCTGCGAGTGTATATTTACAAATGAGCCGTTTTAATTTAAAAGAATGACCCAATTCTTCGGCGGTGTCAAAGACATGATGACTAATGCTGTGCCTGGGATCGCGCTGCAAGTGATTGGTTTTCTATTGCATCAAAATCAGAGATTCCTAGATGATGATGAAGTGGCGCGGCCCGGACGATGCTTCATTAATGACTAGGTGAGGTCTCCCGACTCGGAGAGCTCCCAAAGAAGCCCGCTTTCTCAAACGCGGCTTGATCAGACTCTCAAACCATCGCTGCTCCCATACATTACACGGGAGTGGGACACGGTCGCAGGGCGACAGGCACGTTGGTTTTGCAAAACAGAACTCTTGGCAATCTATGTGGATTTAAATGGGGACCTTGTGAAAAGAGAAAACACTTTTGCCTCTCCACGCAGTTGAACTTGCCGAGGGAAAACTGGCAGGACTGACTGTTTGTAGCCCCAGGTGTGACTCAGAAGATACAGCTGAATACAGTCCAGATTACTATGGTGATAAAGGACAACTTTTAATGCCAAGCTGTCCTGACATTTCTGACTGTTGCTGACCCCCCCCCTCCCTCCCCCCCTCCCTCCCCCCCTCCTTCCCAGCACCACTTCCTCTGGACTCCTCTATGTGGGTTTTTAATAGACTTTAATAACCCCCTTCACTCTGCGCCCTTCCCCTCAAACTCAGCTCTATTTACAGTTCCTCGATGGCCCTGCCAAATCAGGGGCCCTCAAATTGGGTAGTTAAGGGCAGGGAGTGAAGGAGGGCGTTTTATCACTAGATATGTCCAGAAATCAATGCTGTCTCTCCAATAACTGTCTCTTTATGAGCATTCAGGGAAATGCAAGAGGAAACGAAGGTGGGGGGAGGGAAGGTGGGTGAAGTAAAGTGAGTGAAGGCCTTCAATTGTTTTTGACACCTCACCCACTCAAAACAGACATCGGCACTTGTTCAGCTCCTGTCCTGCAATCTCGGGCGTCCATTTTGAGAATTGGCGTGGGTTCTCTGTCTTTTTGTCTCTGCATGAGTACAAAACAGAGGCAGTAAGAAGACTAGATGAGTCAGTGCTGCTATGGCATATCAATGAGAGCCTTTCAACCTGCTACGATGCTGTATGCATGAGTCACTCCAGTCCACCGAGCAAGGCATTGAGAACACTGATTCAATCATTAGGTGCGTTGCAAATGCCGATGGGGGGGGGACTATGCAGTGCGATGCACTGACTCAATCCTAGCGCCTTCTTTATTTAGAAGGCAGCCTCCCAAGGCCTGGCCCCAAGGTCGTGCATCACGTACGGGCACAGCGTGCCAGAGAGGTGGCCTATCAGTCAACAGCCTTAATGAAGCCGCCGTAAAAATAGACGCCAGGGCGAGTCCAAACTGCGGGGTATCACCAGGTAATGCCAGCGTTTTGGCACTTGGCAGTGCCCGCCTCTTCTGTGGATTATCTGTCTGTCTCGGGGAAAGGTCCTCTCACAAAGTCATCTGATCAATTATATTAAGTTTATGTTCTTAAAGGGTATTTGTGCTTGGCTGCCTGGTCTTGTGGTCGCAGAGTTGGAGGGTGTGGAGTTGGCAACACTGGCTCCATGGGAAGGTGAGTGGAAATGACAAGGCTAAATATAGACGCTATTTTTAATACAATCACAAACATTTAGTGTTCTGGTCTTCTGTGACTTTACAGTTTTCCTGTCTGATGTCGAAGGTATGCAGCTCTGAGATGCCACACCTAGGTCAACGTTGTGTCATTTGGCCTGGTTTGGCCTGGCCTGATATAACTTGGTTGGGTTTACTTCGAATGTTGCTAGACTAGAGTGCTCTCAGCCTGTGAGAGCCAATCATGTCCCCTGTGCAAGCCACTCAAAGTCATGCCACTTCCATTTCACTGGCTAACGAGAGTCGGACAGCAGCCCTCATAGGGCACACACACACGTGTATTAGGATCCAAGGGGAGCCAGAATCTGTTGCTTTAAAATGTCTTGTGACTGAGTGAGTAGGTGAGCAAGCGGGTGAGTGACTGACAGAGCGAGTGGGTGGGTGGGTTAATGAGTGAGCGAGTGAGAGAGACAGTGAGAGAGAGGGAGAGAAAGAGAGAGAGAGAGGGAGAGAGAGGGGGGGGGAGAGAGAAAAAGAGAGAGGGAAAGAGAGCAGGTGAGTGAATAAGTGAGTATGAGTACCTGCATGCGTCTCATATCAGGATTGGAGAACATGTTGCTACAGTAATATTAGTAGGACCATAAGTATATTCAAATATGTTCAAGGTAAATGATGACACTAACCTGGAATGGGGTAAAAAAATATTGTTTTTAGTAAGTCTAAACAGCCAATTACAAAAACATGTATCTAATCAAATGCTACCCAAAATTCATCACATAAGGTTTTCTGCCCCAATTATTGTCTGAATAAGGAAGATGAAACTGGGAGCAGTCCATTCTAAAATGATCCAATTCAGGCAGGTGAGAATGTGTGGCTCAAATATGTCGCTCCTGCCATGCGGTTGCAACAATTATGCATCAAAAGGGCAAATTGCTATGCAAATCTATGTATCTAGCTTCATCCATCCGTCCATCCATCCATAAACAAGCCCCCACTGTCACTGAGACATAGACGTAGCTGCAGTACTGTATGGATGACCTTCTCCATGAATCCATATCACTGAAGGTAGACAGCAGACAGCAGGAGACATGGACCCTCAGGACTCACAGCGTACAAGCTGATGCCATCGAACGCTCACGCCAGACACATCAAAACACCTAGAAGCAGCGCCGTCCAGCTAACCAACGGACAAAAGTCAGACGTACAGAACCGCGCGAGGGGCCGCGGCGGTCCTGCTGGACTGAACCGTCTGCCTCTCGAACCTTTCCCAAACGGGGTCTGGCGGGGCTGGAGGGACGACAGATGGCAGCGCCCCTTGCAGAGCGGGGACGGGGTTAGCGTACCCGCCAGCTTGGACTACCACACATGTTCCCATGTGCAATTAAGTCAGGCTGACCCCTCGGAACCCTCGGGCCGGCAGGGGGGCTCTTCCGTTGGGCTTCCCAGGCAGGTGCCGACGCTCGCCGGTCCGATGAGAAACCTCTCTCCTGCACGCGTCGCACCGGGCACATATGGCGGCTCCGTGTCGAGCATGGCTAATAATGCTGACATGTTTAGAAATAACATTAGGCACTGCTGGAAGAAACCATGGGAGACCCAGACCAAATGGACCATCTGCAGGAGTGATGGTGTTGAGGGGATTGTTGGTGGGGTGAGCTTCTGCAGGGCCGTGGATGTCTCAGATCTCTCTTCCTGGTTGAAGTGGTACAGTGTTCCTCACAGGGGCGGGGGCCTGCTTTGACAGAGTCACTCTGTATTAGCCCTGGCACCCTGGGGGCTGGAGATTGCAGAAGGAAGAACACAGCTTGCCTGTACGCTGGCTAACACAGCATCGTACACAGGCCACACCCAACCAAGGGGGAAATACGAGGTGGGATTTGACCACTCTTTCTCAACCTAAAGCTTGATTCTACCACTACCTCAACCTACAGCTCAATTCTACCACCAACTCTCTTAACCTGAAGCTTGATTGGACCACTTCAACACTACCAACATTGGGCTTGATTCTACGGCTCTAATTCTTGTGAGTGAGCTTTCTGATGATCATGATTGCAAATCCTCTCCTGAGGCTCTGATGACACCTCTCAGGATGGATGGGGGGGGAACAGAGATTCATGGGAGGTTTGGCAGCACGCTCGTTACTCTGATGACAACGTCTGAACCCACGGGAGTGGATGCAGCGTTTTCCCATTGGCGCTAATGGATTAGGGAAATTCTGCGTTTGTCCTAACATTTACATGACTGTTACGCAGGTGCAAGGAAGCGTGGTCCTAAAACAAACGGCTTAATACATCAAAACGGGACCTGATTTATTGCCGTCTGGGCCTGCGATGAAAAACGAGACCCCTCATGAAACGGTTATTGTATGCCTCAGCCAACAATCAGGGGCATGTTTGTTGTTTTAGTGTGCTGGGTGATCAGGGTGGCGTGGTGGTGGGGGGGGGCTGCGTGTTCCTGTACCAGCCTGCAGCGCTCGATGGCCCGTGACTGCTGGGAAAACGACCAGAGCTCCAGTACTCTACGTAGACGCATTCCACACAACATGGCTGCCAGAAACGTACAGTGATTTAGTGCAATACTCTGCACCCATATCCGTTCCCTTCATTCATCTCTTTGTCTGTTCATCCATCCCATCCATCCATTCCACAAATGTTCAATCCATCCATCAAGCTAGCTGTCTGTCTCCACTTATCCATCAGCTCATCCCCCCACTCCCCCCCACCCATGTCCATCTGAAGTCTGTTTTGGAGTCTGTCTATCCATCCATCTATCCAATTTGGGATGAAGGAGGAGTACCACTATCTCCTGGGCACGAGCCCTGGCCCTTCTCTCAGTATTTAGCCGTACAGGAGCTCAAAGAGCCAGCCGACTGTCTGTCAGTCTCCCTGTAAATTGCTCTGGTTCCCAGGGATCTGTCCAGCGAGATGACCAGGGTCGGACCCAGCTTTATCTGCTCTTTCATCCAATTAGGAAATGAGTTAAAACCCCACACTTACACTGGGGTAAAGACACATTCAGGGTGTTCCCACCGACACAAACACACACTCCTACGAGTTTTAACCACACAAAACACTCACACACTCAACACGCACGCACACACACACACACACACACAGTGCTTCAGGATCTGTCCCATCACTAGCACTATTTCTTAATTTAGATCTGGAGAGGGATAACCAGTCAAAACACACACACAAACACACACTGGGATAAATAGCCTGTCTCCTGAATCTTCTTCCCTCTGACACACAGCACAGTTGGAGACTGCTGCACAGGCACACACACACACATTCCCTCCCCATAGGATGAACACACACTTACACAATCACACACAGGCTTTACTCCCCTGGGACAAACACACAAACACACACACACACACATTGGTGGCTGGTGGCAGGAGTGGACAGGCCTTTGTGAGATAAGGGGCAAACGCAGCCTGACAGGTTCGGCTTGGCCATTATTGAATTGCAGTGAAGACTATATTACTTTAGAGTGAGATAAAAGACTACATACAAGACAGATGGGCGTGGGACATCAAACAAGACTGTGTCCGGATTGTGCCAGGAGTAATCCCACTGAAGGCTGCGCTGATTTCCCCCAGGCCAGGTGCCATTTCTCCTTGAATAATTCTTATGAGGAATCAGACAGAAGCGATGGGTTTTGGCCTTTATTTCTTCCTTCTATCCTCCTATTCTCTTTCCTCCTCCTTCTTACCGTCTTACCCCCGCCCCCCCTTTCTCTTTTCTCTCTCTCTCTCTCCGTCTCCCTCTCTCCTTCCCTCCCCATCTCTGTCGCGTCGCTCAAATCGCTGTTGCACCGAAGTCTGATGTTATGATTGGAATTCTTGGAGAATCTTTTAATTGTGCGTTGTGTGTGTGGAGGGTGGAGACGGTGCCATGGCCGTGTGCGGGAGGAGGAAGAGAAGCCTCGGGGGAAATCCATGCTGGAGGATTTGAGAGGGGCTGGCCCGGAATGCAATGTGACCGACATGAAGGCATCTGATGTTGAGAAAACATTGCGCGCTGCGCCCGTCTAGCCAGCTTGTTTGCAGTCATAACAAGAGCCTTTCATCTCCTGGAGCGGGAACAATAACAACCTTACAGGACTGTTGAGTCCACAGTTAACACCTCCGGCAGCACAGAGACTGGCGGGGACATATAAATAACGCCATCTTCTAAGTCACGTTCATGACTCACTCACGTGTGAGAAATTAGCGAGACCAAAAATAAACAATGTGGCGGATCAGTCGGGAGGGGGGTGGGGCAGCATCCTGCTCCATCCTCCCTCCCTGAGCTAGCGAGTGCTACCAGGTAGCATTGGACTTGACAGGACTGCTGGCACGCCATTAATCAAATATATATGCATGGAAATCACCAGCGCTCCCCGACATAGGTTACGCTCAGGTGGCAGAAGAATAAAATAACTGGGTTGAAAAGAGACTTTTCCCCCCCCGACTCCCGGATCCTATGCAATTCTGATGGAGGCCTAATAACCGGAGGCAAGGCGACGTAAATCCGAAATGGGCATTAATAAAACATAAACGCTCTGCGCTACGGGGGGAATCAATCTGTTTGGAGTGATTCACTGTGGGGATGGATCGGTGTGCACCCCCCTCAGCGTCACATGGACACTTCAGCGCTGGGCCGGGGTGGGTTTCCTCGGTAACGGCGTCCGGGGGGCAGCTTGGGGGCTTGAGGAAGCAGAGGGCGTAGGGTGGAGAGCCGCAGCAGACACGGTCAGTCACTGGTACGTGCGGAGCGTTGTCATCGGTCAACAGGTGATTTGACACAGCTTGACTTTAGCTCGGTCTCACTGAGTCAGCCAGCTCCAGATGTGATGTGTCCAGGGGAACACTGACAACAACCAAGGATCTCATGGGTTGAATTTCCCTGTGCTCCCTCGAGGGGAACAGACCGGAGTGACGGCAAACTCCCCTCTCTTCTTCAATGAATTAACTTCCCATTTAATCCTCTCGTTTGTTTCATTGATTAAGAGCCCAATGCATTATGACTGCCGAGCTGGGATTTGCCTGGCAAATAAACATTGGTTTCTCTCTAATTAAAAACCTGGCAGAATTGCCAAATAGAGTGCCATGCACATTTAAGGTCTCTCCTACCATCAAGTCTTCCTGGTTGGGGGCTGGAGGGGGGTAGTGGTTTGGGGGGACGAGAGGTTGTTGCTGAAGCTGCTCCACTGTCTTATTTATCCTCCAAAGTGATTCACAACATGATAATAATAATTAAGTGAGGTTATTAATTTTTAATGAGAACCCTAAATGGTGTGCCCCATGGGCCTATAACCTCTTGGTTTTAATTAATATGCAGTGGGTGCACATTAAGGCTTTCAATTAGAGTGGGGGGAATGGCCAGGCAATCACCAAGCTTTTAATCCATATGCTCATCAAGGGTCCGAGTCGTGGCTTTTTAATCAACCACTCTGGCTCTGAAAGAGCAGGAAAACGCACATCTATCACTCGTTTGCTTCGAGACTCTACGTGGAAAACGCGAGGGGGATTTTGAACGTCTAGAAGTGCTCTTTTAATGAGGTCGGGTTAAGACGGTAACATGGCATGAAAGAGAGGAGGAGAGGGAGAAAAAGAAGAAGAAAAAAAGGTACCGTCCCCCAAGAGAGAGAGTGTGAGAAGAGAAGGGGGGAGGAGGTAGGCTTGATGAGATGCAAATTAGCCCACATTTGTTCAGACGCTGACAGCTGAAGCATCACTTTGACAGAGCCGCTGTCAGACGAACAAGCCCAAATAAACGCTCCCCTGTTCAACTCCATAAACAAATGCCTGCGTCGTGCCAAGGCGAGGCGCTTTCCTAGCGGTTCCGCCGCGCGCAGTGTAAACAAGGCGGCCATGTGGCGGCTGGGAGAGCAGGTGAGCGCATGGCTGTTGGGCAAACATTGGTTCATAAAAAAAGCGTAACCCCCCCTCCCTTCCTCCTCCCCCGCCATCCCTCCCTCTCTCAGTCTTCCTCTGCTCCTCGCAGGGGTGCATGTCAACACATCAATTGACCCCGCGCGCATATTGATTCAGAGTGCAAGGCTCCCTCGGGAGGCCGGGCTCGGGCACAGGCCGCCTGTTCAAAGGCTTTCCTGGAGAGAGGAGAGAAAACCACTCCAGTTCCCTGACTAAGGGAGAGACGGGAGGTGGGGGAGGAGTGGGTGTGAGAGGGGGACCGATGGGATACGGGAGGAAGAGGGAGAGGAGAACGCACGAGAAGGGGGGACTCAGGCTTGCAGACGCTTGGGCACTGGCTCAGTCTGGAATGGCTCTAGAGCCTTCAACACACACAAGGCTTCTCCCCTCCTGACTTAAGTGTGAAGGAGCAGGAGTCTATTCCCCTTATAACTGAGTGTGAAGGAGCAGGAGTCTATTCCCCTTATAACAGTGTGAAGGAGCAGGAGTCTATTCCCCTTATAACTGAGTGTGAAGGAGCAGGAGTCTATTCCCCTTATAACTGAGTGTGAAGGAGCAGGAGTCTATTCCACTTATAACTGAGTGTGAAGGAGCAGGAGTCTATTCCCCTTATAACTGAGTGTGAAGGAGCAGGAGTCTATTCCCCTTATAACAGTGTGAAGGAGCAGGAGTCTATTCCCCTCCTGACTTCCAGTAAGTGTGAAGGAACAGAGACGTAAGCTCCTCTACTCTGTCTCCACCCTCCCTGTTGTTTCAGAGGGTTAGCCGTTCACCCCGCTCTGGGCCTTTGAGTCATCCAGAGGAATAAAAGAATGGCTTCGGTTGTGAGCGTGGCGCTATCTGTGTAATACATGGATGCTGAGCTGAGCCATCAAACAGCACATAGCCTCAGTAGGAGCATTACGGTGGCAATTGCTCAAGAGGAAATAGAAAAGGGAGGACAGAAATGTATTCCATCCTTTTCCACCACTGTCACAAACACACACGCACCCCCCAACACACACACACACACACACACACACACAGAAAGACACAAACAGACACACACAACACAGGATCATTAAGCATTCCGGGAGTCCTTGTGCAGTGTATGCTGTTTGTGGATGACTATAATTTCCCAGGCAGTGTCGTGGAACCTCAGCGCTGGTATAAAGTAAATATCAAAGCTGCGGGCAAAACAAACTGAGAGGCACACTTCAACAAACAAGCCCTGCAGAGCCACGTCCCCACGTTCAGCAACACTTAACACCATCCAGCTAGGCTGGGTAGCCCTGCTCCAGAAGAGCCCAGGCTAATAAATAGCTGCAAGCAGCAATGTAGGATTCTTTCTCAAATTTGCAAAATTTGTGTGCTCTCCATTTTTTCCAGAGCTGTAATATCAAATGAATGGCCAGTGTCCAGAAGGCTGATATTTTGTCCAGATATACAGCTCTGGGATTTTTTTTTACCATGGCACCTTTTTCTTTCCTTTCCAATAACATTGACATGGTCAGATGTGGGCTGTTCTTGGTGTGGGGATTAGTCATGGCATGATGTATCAATGTGCCACATTCATTTTTCCCATCATGAGTTACTGGCCCAAGGTTACTAGAATAATAATGATGAATACTAGCAAATACAATAGGGTTCCTCCTACCGGAGGGATCCTAATTAGCTTGTCGATGACATGACATGGTAAGGTACAACTTGGAGAGTTGCAGAGTAAACCTGCAGGTAGCTTTCCAGGTAATGACATGGAGAGCTGAGCAGGGGTGTGAAGAAAGCATGTCCTTATCCAATGACATCCCTCCAAAAGTACTGGGAGCATAAAACCATACTGTACCGTCCAATTACAGAGCCTCACTGACCTTTATATCGCACGGTTATAGGATGGGTTGACAAACAGGGGAGCTATCAGATTATAAATACTGTCTATAAACTCGTATAATCGACTGCTTACGAAACAGTATAATGAAACTCCTTTATGATGGGAGTCATAATGTGTTTTACAGGTGTGTATCGGTTTGTTGTAACGACTCACATGAAGGAATCCGAAACGGGTAACCTAGAGTACATAGAAAGTGTTACAAACTGATGATAGCATGCCAGTGTAGAAGGGGCATGATGCACACGTCCAGCTAAGGGCTCCAAACTCCGGGTAGGGATGCCCAGAGAGCTGGCGTCCTTCAGGATGCAGCCTGCAGCAGAGTGTGGCAGCAGAGTGCTGCAGGCTGCAGCAGAGTGTGGCAGCAGAGTGCTGCAGGCTGCAGCAGAGTGGGAGGCCCTGGATCAGAAAGCCTCTCCTCCACGCTCTCGTTCCAACCAGCCCACTCCACAGAGAGCCGGAGAAGGCAGAGCGGGAAGGGGGGGTGTCATGGCAGTGGCTAATGTACACCGGCAATTACAGCCCATCATAATCACAGCATCCATTGACAACATAATCATAGCGCAATCATGGGAAGAATCAGTGACAATTTGCAAAGTAACCCCACATCGTTGGAGGGGGCTGGCCAAATCCTCTGTTGGTGCAGGGGTGGGCTGAGAAGGTGTCATTAAGCTAATGAAGGGGCTGTCGGGGGCCGACGGCAGACACCTCCAACACACCACCGGAGAGGGCCGAGACGGGCGGCAGGCGTTTCCCCCCAGCGGAACACCTGGGGACGGCCGCGCTGGGCGCCGTTAAGCAGCCAGCACAAAGAGCAGGTGTCAGATTGGCCCTGATTGAAAAGACTTGAAACAGCAGATGCACAAGTTGTTGTCGTACATGTGTTCTGTGATTCTTCTCTTTTGAGTGATTTTCTGTGTGTGTGTGTGCGCGTGCCTGTCTGTGTGCGTGCATTGGTTTCCACTTTTTGATTGTGTACTGTATGTGTGTGTGTGCACGCTTGCATATGTAGACAAGATGCATAGGTGTGGTGTGTGTGCATGTTAAAAGCATGGTGAGAATGAGGTGCACACATCTATTTGTCTTCTTATGGCACCTGATTATCTTGCTACGGTCTGGCTGCAAGCCAAGATATGTAGATATTGATAAACTGGCTATTTAACTCTCCATAATGTATTCCTGTATGGGGATTGAAAAATGAAATATCTGCAAAGAGACAGACAGAAATAACTCCAAGGAGTTTGTCTCAAGGTTCCGGCATGTTAACCGAAGAAAAAGGAAACACCTTGAGGTTACGTTATTAAACTTAAAAACGAACAACAAGGAAAACCAAATTAATCTGCACCCAAAAGGAGGGAGATATTTCCAGTCTAGCAAATTGAATTGGAATGTAAATGTTAAAGCGTTCCACGCACATACTCGGATTCACAGTCACTAGTTCTCCCTCCGTAGCTCAAATATGTGGATAACAACAAAATTAATTATACATATTAATGCTCCCTGCCAATTTATTTTTCATGTGCATCTCCCAGAAAACAGCTTTCCTCAAAAAGCGCCCGTCCAGAATTTGAACGAGCTAACCTCGATGTGCCTGATGACGGGAAAACAAGCACCTTTGAGGGAATGAGTTGCGTTCTGTAACGCCTTTTACACGTGTGGCTGAGCACATGGCTTCAGACTCGGCATTTCAATCAAGAGCCATCAGAGGCTCCGGAGAAGATAACACGGCTGGAGGAAGAGGATGAGAGGAGGGGAGGGGGAGAGAGTAGAGGAAAGGAGAGGAGAGAAGAGGAGAAGAGAGGGGAGGAGAGAAGAGGAGAGGAGAGGGGAGGAGAGGAGGAGAGGAGAAGAGAGGGGAGGAGAAGAGGAGGAGAAGAGGAGAGGAGGAGAGGAGAAGAGAGGGGAGGAGGAGAGGAGAAGAGAGGGGAGGAGGAGGGGGAGAGGAGAAGAGAGGGGAGAAGAAGAGGAGAAGAGAGGGGAGGAGAGAAGAGGAGAGGAGGAGAGGAGAAGAGGAGAAGAGAGGGGAGGAGAAGAGGAGGAGAGGAGGAGAGGAGAAGAGAGGGGAGAAGAAGAGGAGAGGAGAAGAAAGGGGAGGAGAAAGGAGGAGAAGAGAGGGGAGGAGGAGAGGAGAAGAGAGGGGGAGGAGAGAAGAGAGGGGAGGAGAGGGGAGGAGAGGAGGATAGTAGAAGAGAGGGGAGGAGGAGAGGAAAGAATATTATTATCCACACTCAGTGTTAATGTATATCCTAGTATTATATCATAGTATTGAGTCCTAACAATCCTAAAAGAAAAAGCAACATGATAATCCAGTAGTGGACAGTATAGCATCGACATGGACATGGTGCATTGGGACGGTAACGCGATAACCTCCAAACCTTGCCTTGGTCAGACTGCTGGGACTAGCGATCTACAGATAAAGTGCTAACATTTGAATAATGCCTAACTCAGAAAGGTAACTTATCA
>CAEFZP010002832.1:85000-179347 GCA_903064625.1 Mallotus villosus
GAGCCAGGGTGGGTGTCTCCCAGCGTGGCTTCCGGCTGCAGGCTGACACGACGATAAGCCGGACGCTTGCCTCCGCAACCCCGCGCTGACTCATCATTTGCCAGTTTAGATTAGCGAAAGGTCTTGCGGGGGAGGACGCATGGGAGCTGAACGCAGCCCTCGGTGGGGAAAAACAGCCCTCTAACCTCTGTTTACATCGGCTGAATCAAGCTGATACAGAATATACCAAACACTGGAATATTTACGGGGCCCAAAATGGGTTATCGGTGGGGGAATGATACGCTTGCTGAGGCTGCACTAATGCAGCAGATGGAAAATGGAATGGTGGGCTCTCTCCTCTCCATCTATCTCGCCATCCATCTCCCTCCCCATCTCTCAATCTATCTATCCACCAGTCGAGGTGTCCGGGGTGTTAAATCCAGTCTTCTTCTGGGTCAGCTCTCGTGGGACGCCTCCCCCCCCCTCTACGCACTCCCCCAACTCCACCCCCGCACAGCAGGGGCTCCGCTGCATGGTCAGATAGCCCTCGTCAGCACGCCAAACAGAACACTTCCCTGGGGAAGGACGGGGGGTGGGAGGAGGAGTTACCACGCAACCGTCATGCCCCGCCAGCCCAGAGCGCCAGGCCTTGTGTTTGTGTGAATGTGTGCATTAGATCTCCTCGAGGCTTGGACCTGGAGGACCTGGAGGAGAGACACGGGGCCCTCTGCTTTGTGGCGTCGCACGCTAGCCTGCTGTTTCATCGGCGGATAACTGCCTGGCTTTCCACGTGTCGCTGCCTGTGTTTCACTTGGGACCCTCAACACGAACACTGCAGTGGCTGAGCATGAAGGGCTCTCTATGGACACATGGAGGCAAAGCAGGCAGGGTCTTCCATGATTCAGACAAAGCAGGGTCTTCCATGATGCAGAGCTGCACCCAGCTCACAGAGCAGAACTGCCATGATGCCAACAGCAGGGCACAGTGGTCACAAAATACGCCCGAGGCAGACATGTTTAACACAAATCATCCAGTGGCATTGTGCCATGTGTTCATAATCTACAAACTATAATAATGCTAATCTGCCACATACACGATATCGGTCCATGTCCATGACCATTATGGGTTTCCGGGTGGATAGAATTAGTGCTGGAGAGAATAAAGTATGACGCAGGCATCTGATAATATGTCTCTTTTCTTCTCTGTGGCTCTGATTTGAACGGCGTGAGAGCAGAGGCTTTTTCCTGGCAGTTTCCAGATACCAGGCAGACAGCGTTTCACCACGTCTGCCGTCAGAAGAGCAAGGTCTCCCTGCTGTCACCTTCACATAAATCCCTTACATGGCTGTGAGGAGACATTTGGGGACGGGGCGGGCGTCTGGGGACGGCAAACTGCTGAGACAAACCCCCGTGTCGTATTTATATTCCGTCGGCGTGAATATAAACGTGTACATTTGTGTGTCGGCCGTCCGGCGTGGTGCCCCGCGCGCATGGCTGCAGGCGGGGCTGAAGGTGAAATCATCCATCATGTCCAGGCACCGAACTGAAATAGCAGCCTCAACCCTCGGCGGGCGTCCGCTGCTTGTGATGTCGGCACCCGGGCCGTGGACACCGTTTGCGGAGGGGGGGGGGATGCTCTGGTTGGCTGGGAGGGGGGAGTTTGACGGTAAATGGAAAGCCCAAAAATACCCTCTCCCATCCCCCATGGCCGGGGCCCGAGGTTCCTGTTGCTTCCTATCCATTACTGTTGTCCTCTGGTTCTGTGTCGATACAGACGGCTTAAAGGGGAAAGCTGCTCGCGCGCCACCACCTTCCATTGACAAAGCCTTGTCTTGGCGGATCGATAGCGTATTAATACGGGACAATGGCCATCCCCTGTGTGACGCTGCTGCTCACCAGGCCTAGTCGGACACGTCGGCACGCCCTGAGGCTGAGTGAATGGCCTCTAGATCCGCTGGGAGGCAGGCTGTGTGTGTGTGTGTTGGGGACTGAGGTTATGCATGTGTGAGTGTGTGTAGGGGACTGAGGTTATGTGTGTGTGTGTGAGTGTGTGTGAGTGTGTTGGGGACTGAGGTTATGTGTGTGGGTGAGTGTGTGTGTGTATGTGCGTGCGTGTGTGAGTGTGTGTGTTGGGGACTGAGGTTATGTGTGTGAGTGTGTGAGTGTGTGTGTGTGTTGGGGACTGAAGTTATGCGTGTGTGGAGATGTGACCCGCCCCCAGAGGTCCCAATCACTGGTTGGCGGAGCGAGGAGAGGAAGCACCGCTGGCCTCCTCTTCCTCAGCCTGCTGGGAGAACCATGACAAAGGCACACAACTCACACAGCTAATGACATGCCCTGCATGTGTGTGGGTGTGTGTGTGTGTGTGTGTGTGAGGGTGTGTGGCCAGTGAGTGAGTGTCTGGGTGCTTTTATTAAAGAATGGTGGCTGAATATATAAAAGTGTGTGTGTGTGTGTGTGTCAGGCATGTGACATGACTGTCTGACAGTCCCCAGAGTTGTCTGACCACGACCACTCCAGAACAAACAGAGACTGCATTTGAAACATCCCTTCCTATAAAGCTACTGCTCTCCAGATAGGCTCAGCCCTGTGAACGATGGCACAACAGACAAACACGTTTTCCCACATCGGGGAGCCCTTTCCCCATGCCGACTCAGGCCCAGTTTAATTCCGGCAGGTATCATAATGATGTTAATTCATCAGAGGGAGACCTCTCACACATGGGTGTTGTCAGGGCGTTGCGTGAGGGCTGTCGTCGTGTCCTCGCTATATCAAGGTGTTTCTGTGTCACTTGGCCTCATGGTTCATTTGGTTAAAAGGAAAGGCGTAAATCCATCGTCCACGACACGGCCCGTGTGCATTTTCAGGGTGAAATATGTGGTAAACACACACGCATTGGAGTAGGCCAGTCATAGATCACTGTCTGAGGAACAACAAACACACACACACACACGAGAGGGGGAAGTGGGGGCATTCCAAGAACTCATGGATGCAGAGACACGGGTATCTCAGTACATGGGCACACAGGAGCAGGGACACAGCCAAGTGCACACACGCAAATACACGATTGCCCATGCACCCACGACCAACTGAACTCCAACCCACACACATGCATCCACACACACACACACACACACAAAGGGGCAGCACCTTGCAAAGAGTTGTTTTGGATTCCTTCCCTGCTGCAGGGTCTGGGTTTACGGTTTTGATTTGAACCATATGGAGCTGGGGAAAGCGACAGGCCGCCGTCTACTCCAGTAAATCACCCCCCTGCCGCTCGCTACCCAGCCTGGTGTGTGTGTGTCTGTGAGAGAGAGAGAGAGGGAGAGAGACAGAGAGACAGAGAGACAGGCAGAGAGAGAGAGAGAGAGAGAGAGAGACAGAGAGAGAGAGACAGGCAGAGAGAGAGAGAGAGAGAGAGAGAGGCGAGGTGTGTGTGTGTGTGATTGAGAGAACTGTGTCAGGGTGAGACGGCGTATGCATGAGAGGGGTGTGTGTGTGTACTTGTAGGGGTTGTGTGTGTGTGTGTGTGTGTGTGTGTGTGTGTAAGGAGTAAGGGTGTCTTCAGAGCCAGCCTCCCCTCCTCCCCTCAGCTCTCCTATTCTAGTGGGGGGAAATACAGCCTCTTCTGAGGCCTGCCGCCGCTGGCTTGTTTACCTGCTCAGCAGCCTCGGTGGCGGACGGCGTTTCCAGCGCCTGCGAGAAGATTGACTGTCTGCCGAGCCCGGGGTGGGTGTCCACACTCATTCTTAAGCGGCCCTCCCCTCTGCTCCACAGCTTCTCCACAACACACCACCTCACCCAGGCCCCTGGATAAACATGCATTTTCATCCAAATAAATGAGATAGTTTCACATGCAGATGGAATTCCAAAACCCGGCCCCCAATTTGGATGTAGATGCGAAGAGTGAATAGGGGCTTCCAAACATGCAGGAGGCATGTGACAGATGTATGTTACTGTACCGCTTTTAATGAGCAGCGCCATGCTATTACCATGACATTATCTTGGGCCGTGGTTGCAATCATTTGACAGTTTTTCCGCTTCGAACGAATAGCCAACCTTGCAACCTCCACGGTGTGTTTGTGAGGTGAGTCACGGCTAGAATGGTAAAAGACTCACTGAAGGAGCTGTGGGCAAATTGATTTAGGGTAGGCAGGGGAACCGACTGCCAGTTCGTTATCAAAGTTCATGCATTCTATCTAGCGGAGTGCGATTACCTTAACAAGGAACATATATCACATAATTAATCCAGAAGATTACCATCTAGAATCCATAAACCAGTAACATGTCTCCCTCACAAACCACAATTAATTATGTTTGTGTCTGATAAAAGAGACTCGCACTGCAGAGAGACAGAGAGACAGAGGGAGAGAGAAAGAGAGAAGAGAGACAAAAGATAGTCGAGGGAGAAAGAGACTAAAGAAAGATAGGTAGAGAGAGAAAGGGGAAGAACGAGGTAGAAGGAGGGAGAGAGGGTGGAGGTGTGACTAGAAATCTTATTTAGCAAGTCATCTCCCTTATAAAACTTGTCCCATACAGAACAGGTATCATGAGGTTCGACTGGAGAGTTGCTTCATACGGCACTGTGAAACACTGATAGTGTGGAGCCACCATTGATCAAGAAACAAATCAATATCAGTGCAATAACATATGGTCAATAGGAGGATGCGATACACACAGCCATTGTCCTACTGTATTCCACAACAAGTCTGGCCCGGTTTTGACAAAGGACATGACTAAACTTCAGCAGGTTGTCAAAGCTTTTGAGGGGAGAAAATTCAGCATTTCCTAATTTCAGTTTGACAGACACGGGCCTTGGCAGCCAGACATGCATATCCTGAAACCGAGCCCAGGGACGGAGATAGACCGACACATTTCTTTTGCCTCCATTTTCGTTTTTTGGACTCTCCTTTTGGCCATCAAGCAGCTCTAATGTATTTGAGTCTTTCCAGGTAGTGTGTTTCAGTGTGTGCTGTGAAGCGCTACCTGCCAGTGTGGGCCTTTATCATTCTGTGGCGTGCGCTGTAGGCAGCCTACCCCATGGCACAGTCCACTGAGAGAGAGGAGCTGTCAACAGACAATAGCCCAGAGCACAAACACGGACGAGAGAGAGAGAGAACAGGACTAAACTGAGAGAAAGGGGGGATTTATTTACCGATTTGGATAGTATTTATACAATATAAATCCAAGTAGATATATAATATACATTCTATATTGAACTACCACTTAGTGTAGAGTTCTGTATTTGAATACTACTGGTGCATTTTGGTGGAGGTTGACGTTACGGCCCCTGGGATCCTCCCATCTTTGTCAACATGCATGCTCCTTTACATGGGTGTGTGCTGTGCGTGTGCCAACCTCACCTGCCTTACATGGGTGTGTGTTCCATCAGCCTGTCCACCATTCAGTCTGTCCTTCTCCCTTCACCTCTCCCACCATCTCCAGTCTGTCTCTGTCTCTTCCCATGTGCCGCTCCCTGATGCTTACAACTAGCTTTCCCATTTAGTATGTCTCTCTCTCTCTCTCTTCTCCTCTCTCCTTCCCCATCTCCCAAGCTCTATCTCTTTCTCCCTCTCTGATGGTGATGGATGGGGCCCATGGATGAGTGGGCTGTGAGGGGGCCAGGAAGAAGCCTTGGAGGACAGAGAGAGGAGGGAGGCCGGGGAGGGAGGGGGCTGAGGCAGGAGGACGGAGAGGGCTGAGGGGAAGGAGGAGGGGGCTAGGGGAGGAGGCTGGGGTAAATGCTGGGGGTCTGGGGAGGGAGGAGGCTGGATGAGGAGAGCTGAGATCAGGGCCACGTGTTGCTGAAACATCCAGGTTGTGCTGTTGACGCTCAGAAGGAGCTGCATTATCACACTGAAAGGGATTCTAAATATTTACCCCCAGAAATGAGTCAGTTTCTATTTTTAAATGTTACTAATCGAGCAGACGTTTTAATCCAAAGCAACAAACAGAAAAAGTGCAACAGGCAGCTGATATCTGCATGAACTGCAGTGAGAAGTAACAGCACGAGACGGGGAACACTGTTACCTGGACAAGCAGCTGTGTGGATTCAGTTTACAGGTGATGGAAGGAAATCTATGGGGAGATGTCAGACATGTCCAAATCAAACGGCATCTTATTGTTATTGTCCATTTCCATCCCTTGACCAGGACAGGAAGCAGCCATTTTGAGACGGAGGGGGTGTGTCTTAGAATCAGTGCTGTGTGACTCAGCTCTCCTGCTGGGCCCTGGGGGCCAGCCTGGGGCTAGGAGGTGGCTAGAGTGCAAGCCGCTGACACCTGCTGGTCCCCACAGAGCCCTCTCAGGTGGAGAGGCCCAGCGGTCACGGCCCTCAGAGGCCCCAGAGGAACATCAATGTCCTGGTCGCTCCCAGGCAACAACAAGCCAGGAGGAGAAGGAACCGTCCACTCAACCAGTAGCACACACAGCAAGAGGGACTGGTTCTATTGTTACTGGTATTACTGTGTTATTAACTGTATTACCATTGTTACTGGTATTACTGGTGTTACTGTGTTGTTACTAGTAGTAATATTGTTGGTTCTGGTATTACTATTATTACAACCATTATTATTGGCTCTAGTATTACTGGTATTTCTAGTACAGTATTACTACCAGTCGATACTGTTGTTTATGGTATTGCTGGTACTGGTACTCATTTTTCTTCTGTTACTGCTATTGTTACTGTTACTATTGTTACTGTTGATTGTTGTATTACTATTGTTAGTGCTATTACTGGTAAAGCTGTTGGCGTCACCCTGAGGTCCAGTAAGCACAGAATGAACAGAGAGCTGAGCGAAGCTGAAGACAGACAGCCTGGTGGACTGGAATAGGTGTGTGGGGAGGGGGGGTGTTAAGCAGGCGTCAGTCCTCCACAAACATCTATCAAGCAGGACTGGCTGCTTCCTCCGGGCCATCACCTCGGGGTGGCTGTGGAGGTGACCTGACCGATCTTATCTGGACCCCGGACCCCCCTGTCACCCTCCATCTGCCCCCCCTCCGTCCCCCACACCCCCGCCCCACGCCTCAGCCCACCAGCCCCCATCTCCGTACAATCTCATCTTGCCCACATCAATCAAATCTGATGGTTCTGGAGGTGTTTTTTGACCTCGCTCCCTGATTTCTTTGGCCACCAGTGCAGTGGGTGACTGTGTGTGTCTGTGTGTCTGTGTGTGTGTGTGACTGTGTGTGTCTGTGTGTGTGTGTGAGTGTGAGTGTGGTCACTCCATCCAGAGCTCGACTGGGAATAGGACTATAAACTGCCCCAGAAGTGTGGAGACAGCTGACACCACCTGTGGGCAAAAGTACCTCGTTTTTACTTTAAGTTCAACCCAGTTGTCAGCGGTTTAGCAACAGAAAATGTTTAAAGAATAACATCAAACACGGTTTTACAAAGGTCGTGCAGTCCGTCAATTTCTACAAACTAGTATCTGCTTCCCTGAGAGAGAGACGGTTGACAGACAGCCCAGTCCTGCTCTACATGACTCCGTGTACAGTTCTCCCCAGAGTCATCAGAGCAGCACACTAACTCATTCTGATAGGTTAGAAGTCATGGAGTCCTAGAAACAATGAGAGGAAAACAATAGTTCATTAGTATGGCTAAGAGTACCTAGCCCTTGTTTGCTCGTCACCTTGCAAGGCGTCTGTTTGCATACTATACAAATAAATTAACTAATTGAATATGCAACGAACAGCAGTAGGTCACCAGCAAACACAAACACAACAGGAAACCAAAGCAGAGGCGACGTGAGCCTCTTACTCGACTGAAACAGCAGGTAAACAACACATGCCTCATGGATGCCGACAGCATGTTCTAACCTGAAATAGTGTTGCTGTGTGTGTGTGTTTCTCTACCTTTAGGGTCCTCATTGTTGACATGTGAAGCCCTCTGTGACATGCTTGCGTGTAAAAAGGGCTATACAAATACATTTTGATTTGATTTGACATCAGGCTCTGTGTACAAGCAGAGGCTAGGAGAGGGAGGCTTGTGGGGGTTAAACAGCCTCGGACCCTCTCACTGCCCTCCTCCCAGACAGGGGCGGTTTGGTTGGCAGTGTCGTGGCACCTCTGGATGTTTATGACTAAATAAAGTGGGGATCAAACTGCTGGTGACAAGGTGATTATTTCAAACTAGGCGCTCTGTGATAGCACAGTGGCTCATCTAGACTTGGCTGCTGCCTGGGCTCTCACTAATGCAGCGCTAAATAAGATGAAAGGGTGGAGCGCTCGATGACTGGATGTCCACGTACCAGGCTACGGTGAAACTGGTGTGTGTGTGTGTGTGTGTGTGTGTATGTGTGTGTGTGTGTGTATGTGATTGCCAGTGAGAACAAATCCAGGTGCGTGTGTGTGAAAAAGAGAGAGAGGGAGAGCATGCGTGAGAATAGAAGATATGAGGGTCTGTGTGATGGAGGGTTTTCAGATGGAGGGGCTGGCCTTTCGCAGGTCGCCACACCCCTGCCGTAACAACTTGATGTAGCACAGGTGAGCCCATTAGCATCGGAAAGGTCACTTTGAAAAGTGGAAATCAAATATGTGATTCGGAAGGCCATTAAGCCAACGGGGCTATTAGTATTCATGCAGAGCAGATTAATGGAAAATATGAGCTCTACGCAGGGGCCATAGTATTAGACTCAATGAGCACTGATTTGCCAACCTCCGACTCCACTGTTTTCCCTGCTCCCCCCCCCACACACCTTTTCTATTAATATTAATGGTCATATTTTGGTGGGTTTAAAGGCAGCCGCTGTCAGGATCTGTGCTTCACGAGGCTGTCACTGTTATGACCGCTGCCTGCGTGATTAATGGCGTTCCACTGTGGGCGGCGGCTTGCACGGCTTGCGCTGCTAGCGCCGGCTGATCGTAGCGACCACCGCTGTTCCAGCAGGTCTCTCCTTCAGCAAGTCTCTCCTTCAGCGGGTCTGTTCCAGCAGGTCTCTCCTTTAGCAGGTCTCTCCTTCAGCAGGTTTCTCCTTCAGCAGGTCTTTCCTTCAGCAGGTCTGTTCCAGCAGGTCTGTTCCAGCAGGTCTCTCCTTCAGCAGGTCCCTCCTTCAGCAGGTCTGTCCTTTAGAAGGTCTCTCCTTCAGCAGGTCTCACCTGTTCCTGCATTTATCTCTTTCAGCAGGTCTCTCCTTTAGCAGGTCTCTACTTCAGCAGGTCTGTTCCTGCAGGTCTCCTCATCAGCAGGTCTCTCCTGTTCCAGTGTGGTGCTGCTGACTGCTCCCACAGCTATGGAGAGGAACTCCACACATCTCAAGGACAGGAGCATGATCTAACCCGGGGCCCTGGGGAGGTGGACCCATGCTCACAGCTGCCCTAACCACTAAGCTCATGTCTGGAATTCACCTTTTCTGCTTAACCAGGACTCTACCTGTACTAGTGCATCCAAAAGTGCTTCTAAATGCACTGGAAAATATATGGTCTTAAGACTTTCACACCGTAATAGCTTACTATAAAGACTTATATCTTCAAGAACTTTATAATTATATCAGCCATAATCAGGTTAGCTAGGATGGCTCAAAGGGTTTGAAAGTGTTGCCTTTTAAGCCGGGAATGATGCAGTCCTACCCGTCCTCCTAAACCGGACGCACCCCCACCCTCCAGAAACATTCCACCCTGCACCCCCCGCCCACCTTCTATTCCATCTGTCGGCCAATGACCTGCGAGAGCCCACCATGCCGTTAGTGCACCTGTGCCTGTACAAACACACACATTCGCACATACACACACAGCCGCAGACACACACACAAAAAAACTCATTCAAGGGACAGAGTGGTATGGTTGATAACACGGTGGACAGTTAACAGCCCTGGACCAGATCCCTCAAGGCATTTCTTTGAGCAGTGTTGTTGGAATACAGGCATGTTTCGAATGCATCTTCCCACGTCATCTCCTGTGTCGTGTATGGAGAGGGTTGCTGTTACAGGATACAGATGGGAGCATACTGACACAATCTGCCATCCCTCCCTCTCCCTCTCCATCGCTCTCTCTCTCCCCCTCCATCTTGTACACAGCCACTTCCTGCTCTGTGACGTACAGAGAACAAATGCTGGGCCTGGGGCAGTGTTGTAACTATTCCGTTACCTCACATACATACGCACCAACACACACACACACACACACTCAACTGTACCTCACGCACATACGCACCAACACACACACACTGAACGGTACAACAGACAACAGAGCAGACTGGCATGAATACACACACATAATGTATGTCTGCACAGGTCATTAGATATATCTACAGTACATGTATATATATACAAAAAGTATATACATGCAATCTCCTATATCAGCTCATCTGTTATAGCCATACATAATCTCCATCTCCTTCCCACACTCTCTCAGTCTTAGTCTCTCTCTCTCACTCACGCACCCGTCAGTGTGGGTTAGATCATTAGGTCTAAAGCATGGCTCTGGTCCACAGAGTGCCCCCTCCCCGTCCTGCTGATGCCCCAGCGCTCCTGTCTGAGAGCGGCCATGCCAGCGCCCTGCCCACCGCATGACAAAGTGTCAGTCCCCGGCACCTTCAGCCATCTGTTTACCAACACACACACACACACGTACACACAGGTAAACACACACCACACACACACACACACGTACACACAGGTACACACAAACAAACACAGTGTTCCAGTTTCACAAACTTCTCATTCAAAGCACATTGTGTGAAGGCTCAAGGTGCCACCAGGTAGGGGAGGAGTGTGGGAGTGTCATGAAAGGGGGGTTGGCGACACAAGCTGATTCTGCTAATTAACTTATCATTGTCCGCTGACACAGGTATTCAGAAGGTGTCAAAAAAGGGAAGTTACTAACTGGTTGCTGTGAACTCAGGCTATCATTTTTGTTAAAGGATTAGACTAATAGAAAACCTGTCCCACTGAGAATAATTAACTATGAATCAGACGCCTGACGGAATTATATTTTAAAACAATGGATGAATGACAAGAATGTAATGAAATATCCCATTAAAGTGAAGCGTATTGTCACTAGACAACACTTGCCTGGAGAAACGGTCGTTAGCAACAAGCTATTAATAGTTGAGATAAATACTCAATGCAAAGGGGAAAAAAGGAGACAAAAGACGCAGCAAAAACACACTGAAGAGCTGTGAAAGAAGCCCAGTCACCATCACCCTGCCCCTGCCAACTGCCCCAGCCCAGTCACCATCACTCGCCCCCTGCCAACTGCTCCAGCCCAGTCACCATCACCCTGCCCCCTGCCCCCTGGTCCAGTCACCATCACCCTGCCCCCTGCCAACTGCCCCAGCCCAGTCACCATCACCCTGCCCCCTGCCAACTGCCCCAGCCCAGTCACCATCACCCTGCCCCCTGCCAACTGCCCCAGCCCAGTCACCATCACCCTGCCCCCTGCCACTGCCCCAGCCCAGTCACCATCACCCTGCCCCCCATGCCCCAGCCCAGTCACCATCACCCTGCCCCAGCCCAGTCCCATCACCCTGCCCACTGCCCCAGCCCAGTCACCATCACCCTGCCCCCTGCCACCGCCACCATCACCCTGCCCCCTGCCCCCTGCTCCAGCCCAGCCACCATCACCCTGCCCCCTGCCCCCTGGTCCAGCCCAGTCACCGCACCCTGCCCAGCCACCATCACCCTGCCCCCTGCCCACTGCTCCAGCCCAGCCACCATCACCCTGCCCCTGCCCCCTGGTCCAGCCCAGTCACCAGCACCCTGCCCAGCCACCATCACCCTGCCCCCTGCCCACTGCCCCAGCCCAGTCACCATCACCCTGCCCCTGCCCCCTGCTCCAGCCCAGTCACCATCACCCTGCCCAGCCACCATCACCCTGCCCCTGCCCCCTGGTCCAGCCCAGTCACCATCACCCTGCCCAGCCACCATCACCCTGCCCCCTGCCCCAGCCCAGCCACCATCACCCTGCCCCTGCCCCCTGGTCCAGCCCAGTCACCATCACCCTGCCCCCTGCCCACTAGCCCAGCCCAGCCACCATCACCCTGCCCCCTGCCCCAGCCCAGCCACCATCACCCTGCCCCCTGCCCCAGCCCAGCCACCATCACCCTGCCTCCTGCCCCCTGCTCCAGCCCATCACCATCACCCTGCCTCCTGCCCCCTGCTCCAGCCCAATCACCAGCACCCTGTCCCGGGCGCTGTGCTGCTGTGAGCCGACCGTGTTCTTTTCATACCCCGGCTCCCTTCAAGTCGGCAAGTAAAAAGGGGGCACAATTAGTCAGCATTAGTCATAAATGAATAATTGATTGTGATTTGAAATGTAGATGAGGCCGCGGGGCGGATTCCCACTAGGCGGGCGTGGAGTCCTCGGCACAACAGAAACGCCTGGCTGGGAGAGCGAGGGGAACACGTATGTTCAAGTAAAGCTGCAGGAGGCCCCCACACAGCTACCACCGTCAACCATGCCAGGCGGGAATGTAGCGTCGTTTAGCCCCCCACCTCTCACCCCCCCCAACTCAACTCCTCCAAGCTCCCCATCCGCCCCTCTCCACCCTTCCACCCCCATACCTTCCTACCTGATCCCTCCGCTCCGAACCTGCCCCCCAAACACCCCTCCAACCTCCACCTCCAACTTCAGCATGCAGCATTCATTTTTAAACTATCAAAGAGACAGATCTCCACTCCACCCCCCCCGTCCGCTGTTCTGAGCCTTTACAATAATTCCCCGTTCGCTCGGAATGAGGTGGGTTGTTAAAACAGATACGACTGCTGCTCGCTGAGTGGACTGGGTGGCTTGCATGAGACTGACCCGCAGTGAAACGTTACGACAGGGCGTCACGACACGCCCGTAACCACCATGTGACACAATGCTTCACCTGCGCAACGTTTGACGACAGGGAGTTGTCCTCGCGATTCAGCACAACTCCTCCATCCTCCACGACACAGAGCTACGGAATGAAACTCCACGGCTCCAACGTGTGGGCTTCTCGTATTCTTTCATTGTTCTAAAGTCAACCTGTACCGTCCTTATATTTGTACGGTTCTTGAAGTGTATTCTACGGTTCTAAAGTTCAAAGCGGCACCCGGCCTCTGTTAGCGGGGCTCACAGCTCTATGTGAGCTATCTCATGGCCTCTCAGCTGTACGGCTCTGGGTTGTGCGTTTCTACGCCAGGCTGCTATGTGGTGGTTTGAACATCGTGGCTCATCTGAGCGGAGGCCTGAGTGCTCTCAGCTGGAGCACGACCTCTCAACAGACAGGCAATCAAGTCCTCCGCCATCCATCAGCCCACAAACACACAGCTCTCCGACCGAGCACAGCGCTCTGTGGCGTTTGATAAGACACTCGCCAAGCGGGAACTCGGAAAATATAACCTTCCCGGGTTTGGGTCTGCACGCTATTTTGATCCTTTTTCCCGCGGAAAGGAGACAGAAAATGGGGAGCTGAGAGAAGCAGGGCATCTCCTGCCTCTCGTGTCCTTTAAAGCAGCCAGACGCTTTCTTCTCTCCTACCTCTGCGTCGCCGTTTTTCTCTTTTTTTCCCCTCCTTCTTCTTGCCTTTACGATTTAATAACTGCTTCTATTTCGTATCCAAAGGGGATTTTTGGTGCTTGTCAGATAAAGGCCGGGGTTGTCACCCAACTTCTCTGCCTGTCGCAGACAGAGTGTATTTACTCTCCCAGTCAAATTCAGTCATCTCTCCCCTCAATCTGTCGGAAGGCAACGAGCACAGCTCTCTGTAGAATTCGCTGCAGTATTTTGTCTGTGGACTCTCTGTCCCGTTCTGTCTTATCAGCGCTGTGTAGTTAAACACTGATTGATATTCTGTTGGTCAACATGAGAGCCAATTGACCTTTTCCAGTGAGGAGTTGGCAAATGAGTGGGCTCTCAGAAATTGTTCTGGACACCGTCTGACAATAATTCAACAAAGCATGGCACTGGAGAAAAGGCTCAATTTAGGAGGAGGTTTTTTTCCCCTCCTTAACCCCGTAACTCTTACTAAGGTAATGAGTTTTGACGTGTGGGTTGTTTAGCATGCACCAATCATGACGAGCTCCTCCAGCCCCTCCCCCGCTGCCGCAGAGAGCCGTGGCAGAGTATGAGTGCTTGAGTCGCACGTCGTCGTGTCAACCAACGGTGTACCGCTGCTTTGACTTTGATACTTTCGACTGCGGTCTATCGACAACAGGACAATTATTTGAACCAAGAGTGTAATTGGGATAAATTCGAAGCATACGTTTTGATAGAATATTTTGACGGAAAACAATTGATAGAGTACACTTCCAGATACCGTCTATACCACAAGCTAGTTTGCACCTATGGCTGAAGAAATCAAAAACAGGGTGGGGTGTGTGTGTGTGTGGGGCTGCTGTATCTGTCTGGGCAATCCCCAACCTCCTCACCTCCTCTCTGTCAATCAATAGGCTCTTTCATCCGCGGGGTTGAGATATCATTAATAATGGCTGACATGCTCCTATAGTGGTAATAAACTGGGGGGAATCTGGTGTGTAATGGTACAGTAATGGCACCTGGCCGGGGTGTAGCCCACCAGACAGCTCCTGATGGATAAGCCCTGGGTAAATGGATCAAGCCTCAACCAGGAGACAGAGCCTCTCGATTGCCCCGTCTTCTCTGGAGTTGTAGGCTACTTGTGTGAATAGGGAGCGATGCATTACTCAGGGTGCCGCCCCTGAGAGGAAGGTGGACGGTCCTGCTCTACTGATGGTTTTGATGCCGTTGGACCAACATGGAGATTTCACCCCCCACTCCCCTCGGTCCCGGCAGTGGGATGGGTGGTGCACATCAGCAGGGTCTCAATGAGAGCGTCCTGGGTAAGTAAGCACTAACTGGGGCATGTTAAGGTAATTTCATGTCATCCCTGCTGTCCCTCCCTTCGCCGTGAGGGATGATTTGCTGGATGAGGTGGCTCTCCGTCGCCTCAGAGCCGAAGAAAATGTGGAGTCGGGGGCGGTGCTAAAAAGGCCAAGTTTCTTCAGTCGTTTCAGAAGCCTAAGAGTGGAATTACATGATTGATTTCTAGAGATGATGAGTTGTCATTTCAGACGAAGAGGAGGGGGAGAAGAGAAAAGTCGAGCAAAAGATGAGAGATATTCTTCCTCTCCTAACTGACAAGCCTGAAATATGGTCTATACTGGTTAACCAAAAGGAACACATACATTTTCTACATTAGAAAGAATTCCCATTATTTCTCTCTGAGCCATGAAAATCAATTCTGAAATGATTGCATTCAGGGACAAAGGGAGAGGGAGAGAAAATAGTTGATGCGCCTTTGGCTGGTCAAATAGATAGAAATAGAAGTTGTTTTTTTCCCCTCCTTTTTCTATTTCCCAGTCTCTGGGGAGAAGACTAGGATGGAGAACAACTAACTATTTCTGTTCTTCAGTTCACCCGTCATCTTCCAACGCATGCTTTTGTTTTTTCCCCTCGATGAGGCCCTCGACGCCGCAGTCATCTCTGCAGCAGGCGCCTTCCTCTGCTTGCTGTAAACCTCAGATGCAGCGGTTCATCCGCCAGCCTTCCTTTCCGTTTTGGAGGATGTCCTATTGAGACATGTTTACTAGAAACAGTGTGCAGGGTTCTTTGTCAGTCTTGTGGTGTGTGCGAGAGCTCCTGCTTGATACAGTCTCATGGGCTGTCAGATCCATGCGGCGACGTCCGGAGTACTAACATCCCATAATGTCCTCCGGCATGACGACGCTTCCTTCCGTTGGACATTCTAAATGGCAGCTCCCATAATTTGCACCACTCAGCCTTATCCAAGCTGTACTGTAAGGTGTTAAGTTGGCTCCGGTCTTTCCATTACCATTTAAAGAGCTGGGATAATGATGCAGGTGCCTGGAATATTTAATTGTACTGGCAGGATTAGGTTGAGCTCTGCCAGCCGTGTCGCTGTGCAGGGGCGCGTGATGGAGATGTTTCATGGACTCCACAGTCCCCTGCCCAGCGCTGCTGAATCGAGGGCTAACGCCGTCTGAGGGATTTCAACTTCCATGATCCTCCGGTGGGGTTTGGGGGTCGGAGGAGGGGGGAGGGGGGGGTGTTGCACAGCGTCTGGATCCGTGACCGGGAAACCCAAACCGCCATTTCAACCCTCCTGGCTCATCCCCCCCCTTACTCCTCCTCCTCACCACATTGCGTCAATCATTTCCTCCCAGGGGGCAATCACACAGAGAACCTGTACTGGGCGCCTTTCAGGAGGAAAAAGAAGAAGAAGAAAAAAGAGCCGGGAGACAGGCAATTTCATGCACTTAACCCCATTCCCTTTAAATGAGCCTGGGGTTGAGTTTCATGGCTGGGGCCTGTAACATGACCCTGTGTGTGGTACACAGGAGAGGGGCTAAAGAAAGACTCTGTGGGATTGCCTCAGAGAGAGAGAGAGACAGAGAGAGTGAGAGAGCCACTAGAGACCCCAAGACCCCTCGCTGCCCTCATCACGCACAGCTCTCTCCAGGAAAAAGTGCCTTTCAGAGTCTTGCGCTTGAAGGAGGAGATGGTGATGGTAATGGACTGGGTGTTTGTGAGTGTAGAGTGATCGTCTGGGAAAGGAAGATGTGTCTGTGACGTAGGATGTGTTTGGCACTGTACAGTGTGTGTGTGTGTGTGTGTGTGTGTGTGTGTGTGGTGTGTGTGTGTGTGTGTGGTGTGTGTGTGTGTGTGTAAAATAGAGAGAGAGAGAGCACATGTGAGGGTGAGGTGAAATTAAAATGCCAAACCCACATCTGTGTGAGGGGCCCTGGCCCCATAGCTCATTCTAGATATGCTCATCTGTTAAAGTGGCAGCGCCTTGACATCCTCAAGGAGCCTCCGCTTCCCCGCAGAGGAGCGGCACAAATAAACGAGGGCCTGCCAGAGGAGAGGGAGGGAGGAGGGAGGGAGAGAGAATGGGGGAGAGAGAGGTAGGAAGGGAGAGAGAGAGAAAGGATGGGCGGAGCGAGTGAGAGAGACAGAGAAGGAAAGATGGAGAAGGAAAGAAACGGCGGACGAAGGAGAAAGATAGATGAAAAGGGGGGAGACTGAGCGCCTGCACTTTTCAGAGAGACTCCGTGTCTCTAATAATATCTCCCCGTATCAGTTCCACGCCATACATCTCCTCTAATGATATACAATCACAGGAGAGGGAGGAATTAGCACATTTGAGGAGCCAAATCAACATGCCACGCCAAGAGAGCAACCGCTCCTAACTCTGTTAGAGATAACAGATAAACCCTGCCACACCGTCACAAGCTGAAGGAGGAACACACACACACACACACACCCTACCCCTGCTCACACACACACACACACACACCCTACCCCTCCACACACCACCCTACCCCCGCTCTCTCTCTAAATGCTGTCTGACCTATCTGACCTGACCTCGCCTCTCCTCTGTGACCGCCTGCCACGCTGTGTTTATTAAACATGGATGAGGAGGGCTCAATATCGCTTGTGGCTTCTTTGACACATGGTGAGGTTGGCCATATAGGGACCACTGGATGGATCCTCAACCCCTCCCATTCCAAGCCCCTGTGCACACCACCCCTGCTCCGACAGCTCTCCGCTTCTCTGCTTTCATTTTGGAAGATTATTCAAGGTTATTACCTACTGCAAAAGGCCACTTAGGATGCACAGGAGTAATATGGCGATGTGCTTGGCTTCTCTGAAAGACCCGCTCCCCTCCCAGTGTACAGGCCATTTCTAATTCACTGGTGACTTGCTTCACTAAATATGAAACTGCGCCCTGGCTTTCACTGGACCTAAGGGGAACCACATTTTAAAACACGGAATCCAACCCCACCCACACACACACCCTCCATCCATTGGGCAGGGCAGATATCTCGCTTCTGAAGCTCTCTTAAAGTGGAGAGATACCATCCGCGGCACTATATTATACATTAAAAATTGAGATGGGCTGACTTAGCTTCATGCGTGACCCCCCTCTATCAATAATGGATGCAGGTAAACACCAACAAAGCAAACAATGTAGGAGGAGGGGGAGCGTGGCTGAAGGGGGTGTGGAGATCACACATGTGTGAAGAGAAGCCGGCACTGCTACATGTATGCACTACCCCCCACCACCACCACCCCATACCCACACATGCATGCTGGGTGGCTGGGGGCTGTGGAGGCTGGGCTGCAGCAGGGGTGGAGGAGGCAGGCTGGGGTCACCACAGAGGGGGGCTGGGTCCTCCGTCTTAACCCGCCTGGCAGGTTATTGATCCAGACTTGTCACATACATCTTTTCTTCTCTTTTAAGAAAATCACTAGCTGAGGTCTGCCAGTGTCCTTTCTAACTTTCGGACGTCAAGAAAAGTTTGGCCTGTATATATATATATATAAAGTTTATTTTTTTAAGTGTTTTGTGATCAGCATTGGGCATAAGGGGAGAGGTTTTGGTGCTGCACATGTGTGAAAGGGCTTGACATATACAGGAACAAGGATGAACAAACAAGAGTCATGCAACAACCTTTAACACACACACACACACACACACACACACACACACACACTGTCTCTCAAATCACAGCTGTGTGCTTAAGTCCACATGACATCTCATTCTTGCTCCTGTTCCACATGGTCTGCCATGCCACACAGCGCGCTTTCATATTTCTAAGGCAAACTCTCTCTCTCCACATGGACACACACGCACACACACACTATCACTGCACCACAAGACATATCAAATGAAAATGCAGGGAACAATCTCAGGGGGGCCAAGCCCTACAGTCTATGTGACGACCCACCCCACCCCCCCCAAACACACACACACACGAACTGATGCGCTCTGACAAATCTGTGTTGGCTTCATGTATGATAAAATGAGCGAGTACCCCCCCAGTGCGAAGAGGGTGGTGGGATGAAGGGGGGGACGGGGGGTGATGCAGAGACGAGTTAATCATGTCTGAGTAGCTTCTCCCATCACTGGCAGCACTTTAATCAAATGATGACCTTGTAAAGCATGCACTTGTCATTTGGGACCCTAATCTCCTCACTAATGACTAATTAGCCTCATCACCTGTTCTTCCAAACTTCCATTACACCCCCGAACCAAGCTTAAGATAATGGTATAAACAAAAGATGAGGAAAAGGGAGAAAGAAGGAAAGAAAAAAAAACATCCCTCATCCCACAAAGAGGGAAAAAAAATGACTACACAGCGGGCATCAATCAACAACACGGCCATCCATAACTAGGAGGAGGAAGAGTCACCGTTCTCCTCTTTCCCAGCTAGAGGCCACTGGTTGACTCTGGAGGACAATAAGGATACAGATTCATTAGCAGCAATTAGGACCAAAATAGCTGAGATAGGGGTGAGAAACAGCCGTGTGATGCTAACCCCTGTTGTGGGGCTAACCCCTCTGTGGGGTCAGACAAGCAGAGGGGATGAGGAGGCTGTGATCGTACCCAATGTAGCTAGCGTCGGCTGTCAGACTCACAGCATCGTGTGCTGTCTCTGGGACTGTATTTAGGGGTTACGTTCTATCCTAGACCTGGTGTTTGTGTTTAAAGCAGAGCGTGTGCTTGAAGGGTCGTCACCGTGCATCTTGTCGGGGAATATCCGTGGGTATTAGTAAGGGAGAGATTTAGATATGGGGTTGCACACAGATTTGGCCCTACTAAATAGTGCAGCAAAGAGTGTGCGTGTGTGTGAAGGGGTTGTACAGACGGAGGGTGGTGATGGGGTGTCAGGCGGAGGGTGATGAGGGGGGGCTGTGCCGCCCAGCTCTGGTGCAGCTGTGGCGTTTGGCGACGAGAGCACAAACAGGCGGCTCCCATTCATTACCGCCTTTTTATACCGGAGACATTCTCTCCTTCTGGGGGCCCTAAGCATCTGCCTCCACATCAGATAGAGAGAGGCAGGGGGAGGGATGGAGGGGAGGATGGAGGGGAGGCAGGGGGAGGGATGGAAGAGGGGGATGGAGGGGAGGGAGGGAAGCAGAGTGCGGGAGAGAAACAGAGTGAAATAAAAGAGGAAGGGGGGGGGATAAATATGAGGGGAGGGGGGGCAGATCAGAAGCCACAATCCCCGCCGTTTATACCTCCCCCTCCCCTTCATCCCTCCTTCCTCATCCTCACATCACAGGAACATCTGGCTGTAAAGCTGGCCAATAACAGAGCCGTTGGCTGAACAGTCCGCAGATCTCTCACCCCCCCCCAGTAGACTCATCCAAGACTGGGCTCTGGGGAGACACACACTGAGGTACACAGCTGGAACGATTAGACCATCTCTTTTAACACACACCCATAACTGTATTTACCACTTGGGTAAGAGCAATACTGTGCACAGCATCACATTTGAAAACAGACTTTTAAGCTGCCCTGTTCAACATCTACCTTATGTAGGTGAAATACCTTCAGATATATTTTAACTGCTGTTGGAGGCTTCTGAGGTTTCCGATAGCTGTAATATTTAGACGAAATTGGATTTGTACGCATTTACGTAGCCAGCAGAACTTCGGGAAGTGAGTGAAGTTGTAACTATGCAAATTAGATCCAAAGTTTGTGTGTGTTGTGCCATTCCGGGTGTCACATTAGTCGTCACTGAGGTGGCCATAGCACCGGCCTCTCCAAAGTTCTTTATCTGACGTGATGAACGAGCCGCATGGGGTCCCACACCACGATACCATGCCACCGTAACGAAGCACTTCTAAATAATGTGCCCTAACCCAATGGAGGTGGAGTTCAATTTGAGCTCATTCAATTTCCTTAAAGGGGTCATTGACTGGGTTTTTTGAGTATTTAACACTGTTCCTTAAGGTCTCCGAATAGGGTATGTAACATTGTTTTGGCTGAAAATGGCCCGGGTGCTGTTCTATGCCCTCTTTTACATCCAGCATTTTTTTCCCGGGAAAAAACGCTAGCTTTTTCCCTTATATCATTGGTATTTAGATGAGCTGTGCGCTGATTGGTTGGTTTACAACGAGCGAAGCTGCGGAGCAAAGACGGCCAACAGCACTCACTGAAACAAGAAGGTGGCGACTTGAAATAAAAACGTACAAATAAATCTATTGTGTCTACACAACACTGTTTTCAACAGATTGACTAGATATAATTTGAAATGATTACGGTAGTTTCCACGTCTGTTGTCGAAGCAAACAGAATCGCCTTAGGTGGGTAACGTTAGCACTACAGTTTAGCATACAAACTATCGTGATTCAACACAGCTTCAGTTAGCTCTAGCTATCTTACTGAAAAATAGATCTGGACAAACATGCATCTGAATTGTAGATTTACATAACAACACGGGTTATTTATTTGAATGAAACATAGTCAGGAACATGAAATAACGTAAATCCAATTGCCAATAAACTAGGCTAAATCATAACACATTCATGCTCTTGCGTTAGCAAGCTAAACTGGTTTACATGCCTACCGTATAGGTGTTTTTGCTATCTAGCTGTTCTTACATTCCTTGCAAATCACCGATGAAAAACAAATGAGCTTGAGTCTAGTTAACATTGACTAGACGGGTATGGCTGATGTTTGTTTATACCGTAGCATAGAAGATCTCTGTGCATTTGCGCGAACCATTTCACCAAGGACGGTTTTAAAAACCTGGGAATATGTAAAGCAGGATTTGCTATGAAGCTGTTGCTGAAAAGATGTGCGTTCCGACCTTAGTTATGTTCATCAGAACCGCAAACTGTAGTATGATTTTGTCAGTAACAGTTATTAGCAATGCTAACGTATCCTGTATCTAGCACAGCCTTTCTCCAGTTATTTCGAATAGATAATCTAGACAGGCGTCAGCAAAAGGCTAGACTGCTTTCGTTTTCTGGCTATTTTTTTGGAAGCTTCCCTTCTAATGCCGACTACAGCTAGTCTAGCTAGTCATTTGCTAAGTAAGGTATGTTGATGTGTTTAGAAACGTAGCGTCGCTACCTCGGACTGGGCAAGAACACCATGTGAGTGGGCTGGTCTGCATGTACATTTTGGGGCGTGACAAAGACACAGACCAGAGCCAATTGAATGCGCGATACCCTCCCGACGTCAGTAGGGTGGATTTTTCCAAAAGCTACCGTTCTACAGCTAGATTTTTTCTTTTTGAGATTTGCATGGGAAATAAGTGTCAATGGACTTTGAGGTTCACTGTATGTTCATTTTACCCACCGAACTGTCGTTATTCAACTATGACAAGGTAAAAACGGTTTTGCAGTCAGTGACCCCTTTAAACTATCTGCCAAACGGGCACAAGGACAATGGCCACCGTCTGAATTTCCTTTATTTTTCATTTTTCTTTTTTAATAAATCACCCTCTCAAAGGGCATCTGAGGGTTGTCCTGGGAGACACTGATAAATAAAACATCCGGCTAGATCTTACAAATCCCATTTAGAAGAAGAGACAGGACACTGCGAGCAGAGACGTGTTGCTGGTATCATGGCTCTGTTTGCATCTCAAGGTATGACAGGATGTGGCGGCGTCCGCCTGTCATGTGCTACGTGGCAAGTGATTCTTTGCTGCTAATTGCTGTGCTGTGCTACACCCATCGTGACCTGCAGTATCTAGGTACCAGCCATGCTCCTGTCTGCTTGGAGGGGCTATCTGAACCAGCTCCAAGTACCTCCATGGTACATACTCAGAGGGTAATTAGTGTTAGGAGCAGAGCAGAGATAGCCTCTGATGTAACCTGTAGTCACAAAACCGAGCAGTTACAGTTTGAGGTTCCTGTTCTGCTGCTTGTCATGTTGACACTCTTATCCTTTAACAAGGCAGTATCCTTGGGCAATTATATTATACTGTGTAGTCTTTACTCTACATATACTGTGTAGTATCTACTATACACTGTGTAGTCTTTACTCTACAGATACTGTGTAGTATCTACTATACACTGTGTAGTATCTACTCTACAGATACTGTGTAGTATCTACGGTTCATGTTGTTCAATTGTAACTTGTTTAACTTCATGCTCTTATGACTCTTCCCTTTGGCACTTATTGTTGTTTTTTTCACAATGTATGATTCATGTTTGACTACTTGCAATGTTGGGGATATCTCGTTGTTATGATCAGTGACCTATGCACTTTTGTAAAGCTCTCTCTTGGAAGTCGCTTTGGATAAAAGCGTCTGCTAAATGAAATGAATGAATGTACTATACACTGTGTAGTATCTACTCTACAGATACTGTGTAGTATCTACTATACACTGTGTAGTATCTACTCTACAGATACTGTGTAGTATCTACTATACACTGTGTAGTATCTACTCTACAGATACTGTGTAGTATCTACTATACACTGTGTAGTATCTACTCTATACGGTAGTATCTACTCTATACTGTGTAGTATCTACTCTACAGATACTGTGTAGTATCTACTATACACTGTGTAGTATCTACTCTACAGATACTGTGTAGTATCTACTATACACTGTGTAGTATCTACTCTACAGATACTGTGTAGTATCTACTATACACTGTGTAGTATCTACTCTACAAATACTGTGTAGTATCTACTCTATACGGTAGTATCTACTCTATACTGTGTAGTATCTACTCTATACTGTGTAGTATCTACTCTACAGATACTGTGTAGTATCTACTCTATACTGTGTAGTATCTACTCTACAGATACTGTGTAGTATCTACTCTATACTGTGTAGTATCTACTCTACAGATACTGTGTGGTATCTACTCTACAGATACTGTGTGGTATCTACTCTACAGATACTGTGTGGTATCTACTCTACAGATACTGTGTGGTATCTACTCTACAGATACTTTGTGGTATCTACTCTACAGATACTGTGTGGTATCTACTGTATATCCTGTGTATTGTCACTGTAGGGTAACTGTGTAATTACTTTAGGGAAATTCACCTAATTCCAAACACTAATAAGGTAAAGTAATACATTCTTTGTGGGAATTATGTGGATGGAAAAACTAAAAGGCACAACAACCTCTGTTACTGACGACCCTAATGAAGGGTAGCGAACCGTTAAGGAAGCTTGACAGCCAATGAGGTTGATTGCAGGTGCGGTCTGTGGAAATTAACATACCGATTAACCTATATTTATGACGGAGCGCGTATCTCATGTCCGGTCATACAAGGCTCCTCAGGCCAGGTCGAACAAGCCATTAGCATAGCGTTTCAGACAAAGCACGCTCATATGTAAAAGAGTTGGAGCCCACAGGATAATACTAGGTTAGACTGTACAATACCGTAGTTAATAATGAGGATTGGACCCAGGCTATGGGCCTGGGCAGGGGGAAATAGGTTTCACCTGACTCTCAAGCGCTCATGGCCAAAATATATAGATACAAGACGGGGGTAGCATTATATATAGCAAACAAAATGATTACACATTTTAGAGCAATTTCTGGGTCCCGTGGCCGTAATCACTTTGTCGATAGGCTTCCAGTGTGCAGGTGCGCAGATACAGATGGTTTTATGAAGATCCATTAAAAATAATTTAGCTCATCGCCGCGCCCAGGAGGGGGCCTGCTGTGGCGGGACGGGGGAGACGCGCTGGGCTGCCAACCGGCGCTGGCGACTCACCATCACCACCCCCCCCTGCCGAGCCACCACATCGCCATGGGAACAGTGAGCTCAGACGGAACGGGCGGAGGAGGCACAGACACACGGGTAGACAGACAGACACACACACTGCAAGCAGGAGAGGGTAAAAAGGAGCCACTTGCTGCCACTTGGGTCAGATGGAGCTGAGAGCAACATCAATGGCAGGGCTGGGTTATGATGAGGCCCTCACTCTAGTCCTTGTGTGAGAGGATGCAGGGGCCAAGTCCTTGACGTGGGCTGAGGGATGGGGACAGACTGCTGTGCCAGTGACTGCTGTGCCAGGTGACTGCTCTGACAGGGGGAAATATCAGCAGGCCATTTGAACAGCAAACCTCTGGGACACGCACTTATTCAAAAGGGTGAAATATATCATATTTACAGTTTGTTTACTACCTCTGCTAGACAGTACAATGAGTTTTTGGTTCCAAAAGTGAGGAGATTGATGTGGGAGCACCTTGGGTTTGGACGCGTTGATGTGTTTGGCGTTGATTCCAGTAGAGGGATTATCAGAAGCTAAAAGAAATCAATGTTCCTTAATAAAGAAGACTTGTGAGTGAAGACTGGGTTCTGTCTGTGACAGGCCTGTCTGGGGGCCTTATCTGTATCGTCAGCTACAGAGACAAATATTTACCAGTAAACAACTAGGACTGCAGCCCACGTGGGCTCTGACAGACTTGACACTCTATTCACCTGCTCCTTGTCGCCACTGAAACAGGCTTGTGTACGCACACACACACACACCTTTCCACTTTGTCTCACACAAACACACACCATTATGCTTTCTCTCACACAAACACACACCATTCCGCTTTTGTCTCACACACACACTTCCGCTTTGTCTCTCATGCGTATACCCCTTCCTGCTTTGCCTCGCACACACACCTGCATTCACCAGCCGTCATCCAAACCCACTGTCATCCAGACCAGCCTGGGCCGACAGCAGGTGGCTGGGAGGGCTCCACACCAGCACACTGAACTCCAGTAATGAATCCCATCCTGGTGCTCTCCATCCAGGAGGCTCGCTGTGCCGAGGAGGGCCTCTCTGTGGGAGTCCTCACAGGGGCTGCCTGCAGAGCGCAGCGGTCAGAGTGCTGGTCGCACACTGAGGAGGAAAGTGATACCGAGTGCCCAGAGTGCTTGATAACTTTGCACTTTTCCTCATACAAGCCGAAAGACAGCAAATATCTGAGAGTATTATTTGTTCCATTACAAATAGCTCATGCATGCTCTGAAACGCAAATTATTATATATTTTTTTTACTGACCTTTTCCATTTCTGTTCCATTTCCGTGGCCATCGAATCGAAATGAAATAAATGAACTTGCAATGAAACATTAAAGTCGCTTCAATTAAAAATGGAAATCCCTTTGATGCCTCGGCTGTTTGTTGACGTGCGGCAGAAACTGTGAGACCTCCTGTTTCACTGGGAGGCCATGCTGGTGTGTTTACTTCAGATTAGAGCCACACTCATTACTCACCCGCGATGGGGAATGGCTGCTGCTCGTGCCTCTACTCTGTAATAGATTGGACCTGTTCAGCTGACTAAATAATATGAGCAACTCAATCTGACTAAGCACAATATTCATCTCTCTCCTCTCTCTCTCTCTCTCTCTCTCCTCTCTCTCTCCCGTGTCTGAAGTTGGGACCGGGATGTGTTATGGGGTGTGTCTCATCTGTGAGCCCCAGCACTCGGTGGCCCGTCCTCCCCCCCAGGCAAGCCGAGAGCCCTTGAATTAAGTCAATCATTTAGTCGTAACAAATTAATTAAAAGAATAATTAAATCATTAACACATTAAATATAGCAATTAGAAATCGTGTCCTACATGAGTGAATTTGAGTGAATTTGATGGGGGGTGGGAGGCAACGGAGGGTGCCAAAACACAGTTCTGCCTTTTTTATTTATTTCATATTTTTCCGTACAATCTTGGTGTGTCCCCTCGGCTAGCGGACAGAGCTGAACAGCAAATGGAAATCTGAAAATGCTAATTCAGATCATTCACCATTAATTAGCCAGAGAGGGGGAGTGAAGCAGGGCTTGCCTGGCTGTGCTGGGCAGAGCCCACTGCTGTTTGACTGTTTTATATGGAAGTGTAAAGCTCAAGACTCTCCCCAATCATGACACTGTTATAGCAGCAGACACTAAATTTCCTGGTCGCCTAGCAACAGCAGCCCTCCCTTGTGGAGGCGGAGCAGGGTCAAGGGATAAAAAGGCCCGCTGCCCAAACAGTCCTACACACACACACACACACACACACACAAGATCGATGGCCCAGCTAGAGCACAACACGGTGTCATGGTGGAAATAGGAAGCTAGCTAAGTCGTAGGACCTCAGCGTAGATGCTTAATTCCCGGGTGTAATCCGTCCATATCCCCTATGGACAGGGCACGGTGTCAGTTATAGACTTGCTGACAATCCCGTCCAGGAAGCATGATGAGGGGACTGGTGACACGATGCCGTCACAGGGCTGCTGCAGAAGCTCTTACACTGGAGGTCATCCCAGAGTCCTCTGAAAGTCAACAACAAACAGCCTCCAATGGTTTTTATCAGCTCCATGAGCGATCAGTGGCGGACTAACCACACGTGTAAACGACATGAAAACGGATGGGTAACTCACCGAGCTAAAGCCTCGACTATTCACTATAGACTCACACACGCTCTCGGAAAACCGGTTAATTGTCTGTTTAACATTGCTGGAGGATGAGAGGGTGAGGGAAGGCCAAGGATACCAGTGTGCTGGCATGCACACACACACATACACACTTCTATCCCTTTCAGGGTTGTTAAATACGTCCCTGATGGCATAATGAGCCCTGAGGGGAATGTGTGTGAGGCTTGATGCGTTTCAGGAGGTAACAGTGAAAGGGCTGGTCACTGAGAGTATGAGGGGAAAAGCATCTGTATGCATGGAGTTGGTAAAGGGGCTTCAAGCTCATATTCTGCTCATATGGGGAGTCAGATGGCTGAGCGGCTAGTAATCGGAAGGTTGCCAGTTCAATTCCCGGCCGTGCAAAATTACGTTGTGTCCTTTCACCCTACTTGCCTCTGGGGAATGTCCCTGTACTTAAATCGCTCTGGATAAGAGCGTCTGCTAAATGACTAAAATGTAAATTAAAATGTATATTCCAAGGAACAACAACCGGTCAATAAAATAACAACTTGCCGGGTGGCCGGACTAAAAATTTCCTAAACATGGCTGGACCTCGAGAAGAGAGTCCGTCTGTGTGAGCAGGAAGTTAATGGCACCGTTAGGTGAGCTTGTGATCGTCAGTAAAAAGCCCTCCGAAAAACTGTGCCTCTCCTGGAGCTCGGGGCTGGCATGGCCTCAAAGGTGGAGGCTCCTCAGCGGAGCCCCCAATCCTCCCGGCATACGGGGGAAATCAGGTCAGGCTCCGCGCTCGTCTAGCAACAGACAACAGTTGACAATCTCAGGCGTTTTATGTCCCCTGTGCAGTATTAGGGAGATACGGATCTAATGCTTCAGATGAAAGCCTTGCAGTGAGGCTTGGCTACGTCTGGAAATCCAAAAGTTCTGCGCGTCTGTGTGTAACTCGCAGATAGAAAAGTACTCCTTCTGCTCGATAGAAACTTTAAACTGCAGGACCATTGGGAAATAAATCAGTGTTTTTGAGCCCTTTATTAGAGCTGCAACGTGTGGACCAAGTTAGAGATGAGAGTTGACTATCACATTCCCTGACCATGAACACTTTGGATAAGGCAGGAATCTCATGAACACATCTAGGAGAGTAAATGCAGACAGACAGAAGACCTATACATAGCCCCCAACAGCCTGGATGGCAACAGTGCCAGTCAATGCTACTAGACGTCTATTTGTGTCTACCTTCCACGATAGCATGATCTCTCACGTCAATCCCCATGGTCTAAATATTTCTAGAGGGGTATCGATTCAATTGGATGGTGTTTTCCGGGAAGCATTAGCAGACAAGTGTGTGTTTGTTTGTTGTGTGTGTGTGTGAGACTGTGTACAAGCTTGGATTTCAGATACAGAAAAGCATGCCATTTCAGCTCCGGCAACAGCAAAAAATCCACAACATGGATATGTCCAAAAGGACGATGTACGTCAAGCTTCCCTCCGAAACGAGAAAGAAGAGCTCCTGTTCATCAACGAGGGACTGCACTTCACATCCTGCTGTGTGGATCCTAAACTCCACTTTGAAAACAACTTTGTGACGAGTGGAGTGAACCTGGCCCCCCAAGGCAGGGATTGGCCCGCTCGCAAACATCCTCGTTCTTTCAATCCGCCTGAAAAGCCTTGCTCTGCGTTATCTCCTAAGCGTTGTTTGTTTTGATGGAGGGGGTCTGCCGCCCCCACTGGCTCCGTCACAGTTACCAGCCTACATCAGCACCCGGCCTCAATACTGTCTGGGCTCAGCCAGAAACAAGGAGCGCTCCCACTCCCAATTTACACAACAACAACATTTGTCTCCCTCTCATCCGCCTGCGCTGTTCTGCTAAATGGTGCAAATGGATGGTTTAAGAAATTGATTTCTTTGCACTGTTAATCTATGGCTGCCTTTTTAATGAAACTATGGGGAATTAGCACCACCCAACATTAAAATGCATAAATAATGGATTAACATCCAGAATTCATTACAAGGTGCCATGCGAAGCTCCGCTGGCGAACGTACGCGGTCGTGTTCAGACGTTAATCTGGGATCACTGGGGCTGATGCAGCTGATATCATCTCCCAGATACGCATCGGCACAGCTCATTTTACTGGAGGCGAGTGATGTGCCTACAATTAATTCCCAGAGTTTCCATTTCAAAGTATTCACCGTGAGGAGCAACATTGGAAAACTGTTCAAAAAAGGCTAATGATGAAGTTATGTAAAAATGACAAAGGAATGATCAACTGTAAGACTATAAACACAGATGTTCTTACTGAAAAGTACTGAACAAGAAAGCCACATCTGACTTACAGATAAAGCATTTAAACACTAATTAACAGCTGTGATTATCCACTCATCAAATGAGTCATAGTAATGATAGGCAACAAGGAACTACTGTTTATATTTGTTCATTTGACAAGGTTTGTTTGTGGTTCTAAAAAGCAGAGGCCGTGCTAGTCTTGTGTTTGATCATGCTGAAACAGCCAGAGGGCGGATGGGTGACAAAACACCACAATTATCAAGGGCCAGAAGGGATCAACACATTTGAATATAATTTCCCAAAACTAATGTTGGCCGCCTCTTTGAAGTACAGCACATGGCGTTGGTTTAAATGAGCTTCTCAAACGCTTGGAGGTTCCCAGTGGAAAGTTTCACACACTTTGTCTTCTCAACAGTCTTCAGTGTTTGTCCTTTCTTCATCTCCCTTTTTCAGTGCAAACTGATGAGGCGGTCTAGAACCTTCTGATGACGAGTAGACCCGTGCTGCCCCAGACCCGTCCCTGTGTGTGTGGAGGTCTGTGTGGGTAGGAGAGGAGGCTGTGGTATGGAGACCAGGGTCCTGGTGTCTGGGCTCATGGCGTGTTCCTGTCAGATGGATAATCCCAGGACGCTCCGTCAGCCTCCCCCTCGTTGGCTGTGTGATGGACTGCGCCCTCCACACGCGCCAGGCACATCTCAGCCACCCGGCCGGGCGCGCTCTGTTGTGACATGATTAAGATATGGTGGGGGAGGGGGGTAGTCTCGTCACACCATCATAACCACTCATTAGAATGCCAGTCAGATCCCAATCCATTTGCCGGGGAACAGCCCTGCGTAGACACACATATAAACCCCCGCACAATCAGACACACACACATCCCCACCACCCACCTCCCCCACAACACCACACACACACACACACACCACACGCATCTAACCGCCTTTCCCTATTTATCAAGCAAATCTGTGAGAGAGTATCATGGAAGAGCAATCTGATTCTGATTCATGGCCGTATATTCATGTGGATCGTTCCGGCATGCACCTCGCCTCCCCTCCCCTCCCGAGAAGGCAGTGTCTCACAGCAGAACATCAGCGGTTGTAAAACTGGAGGGCTGTAATGTTCTCAGAGCCTTGGAGGCTTATTAGGAGGCATAAAAGCTGCATGCTACCTTCATTCATATTCTGTCTATAAACGCTGGCCCATTTCTCCTCCTGCCATGTGATGGGATGCATGGAAAATGAGACCGGTATTTATGCTGCGCGATTGATTCGCAAAATAGGTCTTTACTAGAAACATGTCGGAGTGATGGCAGGATTTGAAGATGTGGAAAGTAGATGATGTGTATTGCTGTGTCAAAGATCCACGCCGGAGAACCAAATGGCAAAAGCCTATGAGAGAAAGCGCCTCCATCTCCAGTCTGTTTGCATTTGGACTGTGTAATCTACAAAACTGGATTTGACATTGATTATCGTGAGCAATGAGAGTGCTGACCGCTTTGGCATTTCATACTTGAGAGCTGGGCCAGGACGGTTTTGGGTTTGCAGAATTATTCATTCCCATCCACCGTGCAAAGTTCAATATGTGAACTCCACTGTAGCTCGAGCAGAGACAATTACAGGGGCCGGCGTGTCGTCTGAATGTGATTTTCGGAGGGCGTGTTATCTGGGTTTCAAAGCAGTGGCAGATCACACCTCTTATCTGCGGCATGGCACGGCACTCCGAGACAACCTGAATTACACCCTCGCTGAATCACAAATCTAACTGTTGGTTCAACTTAAACTAGGTCACTTACATGATAAGCAGAGTGTGTGCGAGTCTGTGTGAGCATTGGCTAGGTGGGTGTGAGGGAGAGGGTGGGGGAGAGACAGACAGAAATTGAGACAGAGATGGGAGGGCAGAGAGAGGGAGAGAAAGTGAGAGAAAAAGAGAGAGAGAGACGAGGGAGAGAGAGAGACGAGGGAGAGAGACGAGGGAGAGGAGAGACCGATGTGTGAGTGTGGGGGTAGATGTGAAAACAAACAGCAGTGGACATCCCTCCCCTTCACCCTCATCTTCATCACAGCTAAATCTGCCTTTAAAGTAGGCCACTAAGAGCACACCTCGGCTCAGAGCCCTAGCTGAGCCCTTTCAAGTGACAGCCATCACCAAACCCAAACTCCAAGAGAGCTTCCCAGGTGTCTACCTGACTCACTACTCCTACCCCCTAACACAAAGCCATGGATGGCTGTAGGCAGAGCCAGAGGTCATATTTAAACTAATCAAGGGAGGTGAATAATGGGATCCATACAGTAAAAGGATTGGAGCGACAGGCCGAAGACTTGTCACAACCATCTCAGTGGGTATAATGATTACAGTTGCAGGTAAAAGGTAAAGATGAAATAATTAGACACCTCTCTGACTCCCTTGACGTTTACCTGTCAGTGTCAGGCAGTCAACCCAGGCTCTGATAACTGTCATTTGCAATGCAGTGCAACTACACTTTAGCAAGTCAACCAAGCTTGCTTTGTCACAATATGATCACAAGAGTGGACCGTGTGCGTGTATGGTCCAATACACAACAGACCGCTTCAGACGAGCCTTGGTGACAACCTGTGCATGTACCCTTTGTATGCAACATGTTGTCAGTAGTTTAACAAATGTCCTTCTGGACAATAAAGTCTACTCTATCTTATCATACCATTTTCATATTTAGTCCAGAAATGCAACATAAACTGCATTGGAAATGCAGTGACTGTCGCCATTCATTAAATGCAACTCTATTTATATTTTGGACGGATACAAACACAATAAAGCTATTTTTTGGAAATGTTCTGCACAGGACTGGAAACGCCTACTTTGACGTTCCTTGAACACGTGAATCAAAATCCTGGAGAGCCGGCAGCCAGGAACCTTTCATATGCATCGCCGCGTTCTTCCTTCACGGTCCCAGTTCCCCAACTAGGTCACCGTGAATCAGCCGGCGCCAAAAATAATAACAAAGGGTGCGCCCCTGGCTCTGTAGGGGTGAGATCCCTGCCTCTGCACTACCCATGGCTGAAATGTGCCACATCAGCAGTCTCCCAATCTGCAGGCATTATTCCGGGCATTATACCGCATCCGAGACAGACAACGCTGTTGTAAAAGCTCCGCCTTAACAATGGTGTGTGTACACACACACACACGCTGTAAGCACTCAGGTAGGTGGTAGAGCACAGGACGTGATGTGTAGTGGTGTCAGTATTGTGGCAGGGCCGCCAAAAGGGACTTACCCTGCTGCTGCAGGACTTGAGTCTTTCGGTCCCAGATGCAGTTTCTCTGTCCTGAAAGTAAGTTGGAAAAGATGTCGCTTATTCCACTGGGGGGCCGCTGGCTGTCCTTAGAGCGGAGAGCACTCTGTGAGTTTACAAGTGCTGTCTGTCTCACCTCCGCACAAAACACAGTCTGCCCACACTCACAATCAAACACACATGGCTGCTCGCTCACACACACACACACACACACACACACACACACACACACTGTACAAGCACACACACACTGGCAGACACACACCCACTGCCACTGTTTGAAGAAAGTACAGTAAATGCAATGCCCAGAGACAGAGCCTCATGCACAGTTAATGTTTCTGCTGTCTGGATGATTAACGTTACCTGATTCCCGCTCCCAAACGGCTCCAAAATTTTGGTCCCCTCCCGCCTCACCTTCTGTGGCTGACACACTCCTGGGCCTGGGTAAAAATAGCCGCTCCCGCCCCTGTGCCACGCTTTGTTCCTCTCGCTGCCTTTCAGGATGAGCTCCTGCTCCGGTTGAAGGACCTGGGAGATTTTTAAGAGAGAGAGAGAGAGAGAGAGACAGAGAGAGAGGAGAGAGAATGTTACATGTTTGAAAAGTTGCAAATGTAGCTACTTGAGAGAAGTTGGTGTGAGGATTGTTTGTCAACAGTCTAGTGGGTGTGTGTCTGTCAGAACTGTTGTATTATACTATTTACAGTTATGTTGCGTTTGTCAAAGCGCTGTTTAAAAATATAAAAAGGCACAGCAAAGGAACAGCGACTGTGGATTGACAGAAGTGAAGTGGATTTACGTGGAAGATAGACTAGTTAACTACTGAGAACAGCTATAGGCTACAAGGCTAACAGTCGACAGAAGAGAAAGCTGGCAGTTGGCCAGAATTCAACAACCATAAAATGACACAGTGGTTACGAATTCCATTACAAAGCTGACTGAAACTTTTTGTTTAAGAAAACTGTTGGTGTTTTGTGTTATCGTCGTGAATAAACGTACTTTGTCCTTTGCTGGGCCATGACACTCAAACCGACCGGCGTCCTCAGCTGTCGTCCGAATGTGGCAAGCTGCGCTGTCCAATCAGCGTTGATTAAGTCCAGGTGCGCGTTTGTCCTTCCAAACACGGTGAAGTAGATCAATACCAATTCCCCCGTGGTTTGTCATCAACCCATCCCACACAACCGCTTAGTGACAGAAAACACCCCGAGTTAAAAAACAAATAAACTGTTACAGAATGCATTGCAGACATTACATTTATTTAAAGTTATAATACAGGACTTCATTGTATTTCATTGTATCACGTCGTATAAAGGTCATAAAATTGCCATTTTGTGTTTAATCATAAGACTGCTTACAAATGTAATTAGGCTAACCAATCTTATTTCTTGCCCTGTTTCTCTCTAACAACTGTTTGTCTTGATAGAGGCTCTGTCCTTCGCGCGTCTGATGTGTTTAGGGAATGCGTTCACGTCTAATGCTAATCTGAATGACACCAGTGGAAATCTTGGCTGTGTTTCAACGGCTAGCTTTGGGCTGGTCCAACGACCTTCTCTCAAGGCACATGGAAAGTTTTGCCAGCTCAATATGTCAATGCGAAAATGGAAGGAGAAGGAGAACTAAAATGAAATGGGATGCATTAGTAATTGCATAAAAGACAAAGACTGAGATTAAGATGTTTGCTGCGCAGTGTGTTAACAGTATAAAACATGTAGGCCTAATTACATTTGTGCCACTGTTATACAATACAACCTGCTATTATATAGGGGACTTTATATGGTGAATGAATCTTCGGATGTTGCTCCAATCTGTCTCAAAATGAAAAGGCGTAGATTTACAAATGATGGCTCTAGTTCCAGCCCTCTCATTGGGTGGCAATTGTGTCAAACTATTCTATCAACCTCTGTGGTGACGTCCATGGCGAATCAGTGTTTTGCTGAGATAAACAACTGATGATTGTAGAATCAGGACATTCTCCATACATACAGTAATTATATCGAGTGAAGTAAGTTTTAAGCAAATTAGCCTTCCCGAGTAAGTTGAAACAAAGTGTTAAAATGGGGTTAATTGAATTTTAAGCCTTGTCACAGAAGATTATGAAGACCATGAAACAGCACTTTAATTACGTTATTACCATGTGGATTAAGGCATTGAGTATTTTTTACCCAGTAATTATAGTTACACTGTCCATGCATTTCAATGCCGTTTAGTCGCAGTGGTTTTGGTCTTAACAATTGACAATCCAAACATTGAAGAAAGTCTTATTTCAAAATAGCCACACCATAATGCATAAGGATAATGACGGCAACTCGGTGCTAATTCTTAACTTGTGCTCTGCAGTACATCCAAGGATTAAGAGGATATGGTGTTAATAAATCGTTCGTGTGAAGTAGTAAGACTTGATTGAAGCTATTTTTAAACTAGAACAGCAAAACAGTGGGGACATGTGGAAAAGCTGTCCCTCAATCTATAACTCTACTTAAACTTTGTAATGTATTATAGACAGATGCATTTAAGAGTACAGTCTGTCTTCTGAGGAGTTTGTTTCTGCAAATTATATGAAATTACTTAGAAAGTAACCATTTAAAAAACATTATAATGCAACAACAAAAAAACAATACTTTCAACTCGGAGATCAAGTTGTTGGTAGATGTATAGCGTTATCTCCAGATTATTTAGGATTCTAATGTTTGCACGGTCTGCTTTTTTATGTCCCAAGATGTAGAACTCTGAGCAATTCATTTAACCAGACCATGATTTGCCACAACTAGTCCTACATAATGGTTTTAGCCAAAAGATTAACATAAGAAGAGAAAATACACAATGTCTTCATCTTATTCAAATGTAAGCTGGTGGCTATCACATAATCATGTCTTGGGGCCAAGGACTCTCTAGGGAAGCCAGTGTGAGAGAGAGGGGAGGGACTGCTTTGAGAGAGAGAGAGAGAGAGAGAGAGAGAGAGGAGAGAGAGAAAGAGAGAGAGAGATCATTTGGATGTCCTATTTCAAGGGGGGTTGGGGGTTGGGAATATTCAGGAGATCTTTCAGGAACACTCTGCAAAGAAGACAAAAAGCGAGCACTCTGTTCTTCTGTCCTCCCAAGCCATCTTGAAAGCCATTAGACAGCCTGGACGAGGCAGCAGAGATCCAAATCATGAGATAGCAACGCTGTCCTTTTGTTACATGAAGTGGAAATGTTCTCACTAAAACTACATTTAAATCCACATGTGATTGCACCGTTGTCAATATGTTAAGACACATTATGTAGTGAGCATTCTTTAGGGTGCTCTTAGCACATATTGTTTACGTGACTATTTACTTGAACCTATGCCTATTTGATTTGTCAGTTTGTTGACTAGACCCCTTAGATTGGGGGAGTCGTGGATGTTATGTTAATAGCTATTGATAACACTTAATCATTGACAAATAATTAATGTCACACCTTCATCGTATTTGTCCACACTTTCTGACAGCTACACGACGCCTGACCATCATTAGCTGTCTCCTCTGCGGGCCCCATCCACGGCTTGGCGGATGGAAGGGAAATAACGGCTTTGGCCTGCGGAGCTTTGTTGCACAGTCCTGTCAAGTCCTGTCTGTCTGTCTGTCTGTCTGTCTGTCTGTCCTGTCTGTCTGTCTGTCTGTCTGTCTGTCTGTCTGTCTGTCTGTCTGTCTGTCTGTCTGTCTGTCTGTCTCTCTCTCTCTCTCTCTCTCTCTCTCTCTCTCTCTCTCTCTCTCTCTCTCTCTCTCTCTCTCTGTCTGTCTGTCTGTCTGTCTGTCTGTCTGTCTGTCTGTCTGTCTGTCTGTCTGTCTGTCTGTCTGTCTGTCTGTCTGTCTGTCTGTCTCTCTCTCTCTCTCTCTCTCTCTCTCTCTCTCTCTCTCTCTCTCTCTCCCTCTCTCTGTCTCTCACGCTTTCAGGTGATGCGCACACAAAAAGCCAAGCCGTCTACGTCCGCAGCCCTAACACCCTCTGTCAGCCGGCTGTCCCCACGGTCACAGCACCGACTCATCTTTCTGCTGACGTCCCTCTGCTAGAGTTGCCAGCCCCAGCATTCTAAAAGGCCTGCCGTGGCCCCGGGGCTCTGCAACAACCGGCAGCGCACAGCACAGGTGCGTCTCGGGCCTATCACTTAGGGAGTATGGTCGGCGGCGTGGTCAAATGGAAACTGAACAGGGCCACGCCTCTTGTCGGTGACGGTTCCTCCCGCATCTGACAAATACAGTGGGGCCGATTCGTTTGATTGTGATGTTAGACGGTTGTTGTTTTTTCTCCAATTAATACGCACGTCTTGGGCCACACTCAAGGTAATTAGCGTTGTTTTTCGCCAACGACACACAGCAGATGGTGATGTAGCCATTAATTATCCAGCGAAGTATACATTCAGTCCCACAAGTTGGTAGTTTGGGGGAAAGAAGAATACCGCCCTTCTGTTTCTCATTACTCTTTAAAGTGTGCAGAGTGCTGAAACAAGAGCCAGGAATAAGGCAGAGGGAGTGATTGTTGTGGCTCCATCATCATCTTCTCCCGTCATTTAGCCCTAGCAGAGATGTGCTTGAACCCCAAGGGGCTGATGTGTGAGCACCAAGCTGTTCCGGAACTGGATCCCGTGGCCCGGAGCTTGGATGAGCAAATACAATGTTTAGAGTGGTTCTACACTGTAGTCTGGTCTAAATAAAGTATCTCTGCCACTGGTGTTCCACAAAATGGATGACCTAACACAAGATGGGGCATGGGGGGAAGCTATGATGAGAAACTAAACCAAATATGTTTTGATATGATGTTATGAGAGAAATAGAACCCAGGGCTCCTCCGTTGTTAGCTCCTATGATCATACCATGAGGGTCCTGGTCCTAATATAAAGACAGTAATCTCTTCATCTTTATACAGTATGGCAACCGATTAGAGTAACAGCTCATTGCTTCCAGTCATGGGGATTAAGATGTTGTGATATTCCAACGTGGACGTTTCTTCCTCCAGTGGTGGGAAGGCGGGTTGGAACTAGTGAGCTCGGTTCCGCATGGGTGGAGAGCTCTGTGAGTACAGCGTTTGCCTGGTGACAAAGAGGAACAGCACAGCTTATGAAATCCTCTAAAAATAAGATGGGAGGGGGGGGGGAGGATGGGAGGTTGGGGGCCCGAGCTTAGGAAGCCTTAAAAAGGAAACCAAGAGAGGAACTCAGGAATCCAGGGACCTTGTCTGGCCCGCATCCCTTTGATGTCATTTTGTCATCTCTAACAGTTTCCTAATCCGGCTTCTTGGCACACAGTACCTCCCCCCCATTCCAACTCCCTAGTCATAATAGCATCACTTAACTTACATTATTTTGATAAAATTATACAGGCAAGTGATTTAACTAGAATGCCAGCCTATACCATTAGGGAGAAAAAATGAGACCTTCAACGATGGAATTTTTTAGATGAATCATGCCCTTCCCCTTGAAGGAACTGTTCCTGATACTAAATTACGGGTTGCATTGCCCATGTTCCACCCCACAGCCTTTAATTAACTAGTCTTGTGTAGTTTAATTGTATTATCGAGAGCTTTTTCTTCAGCCTGACCTGCTTCCATGATGCGAGAGAGCCAGTACTGTACTCTGTAGGTAACACATCAGCCTAAGACTGACAGGAAGCCCAGAATTCAACATGCATGCAGGTTGGAAATGAACCATGACTGGTTGTCAGAATGCTACCTGCTTTCTCAGCTGAGCTGTGATTGGTTCCTTGCTACTTAGTAACTAATTATCAGGTCTTGGATAGCAGTTTAGACCAGACAGGAGCTGTGTGGTGACTTTGTAATGGCTGGATGGGCCCACATTTCTGTAGCCCGTTCACCTTTTTTAAATTAGAAGCTGATTGGTTTTAATAAATGCACTGAAGTAAGGTTTGAATGCTCGTCTTTCTAATGTCTAAACTTTAAACAAAAAGCATTTGAGTACCTGCGCTTCACTCAGGCGTCCAGGGACATGACTGCCCCTGATTCTTGTTTGTCCAGGAGAGAGACCAACAGTATCAAACCCCATTATCTGCAAGGCTACCACTTACCTCCAACCGCAGCAGAGATAGGTGCTTATCTCCTGGTTAATAATAACATAACAGATAAAGTGTGCCGTCCTATTGAAGCGATGGAGGCAGAGGAAGGAGGAGGAGGCGGCGAGCGGGGAACCAGAGATTTCCAGGGGACAGTTTCATTCGGTAGAAAGGGCAAGCAGAGGGAGACCTCCCGCTGCACCGCCCAAATGAAAGCCGTCCGCTCTTTTCTCCGGGGCTAAACGGCGCCCTTAATAAAAAACACAATCAGACCCCGAGCCTTAAAGTTTAATGCACATTCCTCCCATATCCCTTCGCTCGGTGAAGGGAAGAAAGGTTGTGGGGGCTGTTGGGGAGAGGCCACCTCCCCGGCTGACTGCTGGGGGGACGCAGCGATAATGAGAAGCCAACGCGTATCAAGCGCACCATCCACTCGCGGCTCTCCATCGGCGCTTCTGCAGTTTTAATGAATTTGTCCCCCCCAACTTTTTTAATTAACTCGCGAGAGTCATGGCGCGCTGGGTAAGTTGTGGACACAGACAGCGTTTTCCCCCACCCTCTCAGGTGATCTGCATGTCAAAGAGGTGAGCTACATGGAAATGGAAGTTAAGAGTCTCTCAGTAGGGGAAACTCATAGGTCGGATAGCTGGGCACAACGCTGGCAGCTTGCAGATGGCTTTCACTCAATGTGGTTGTAGCGTAAATATTTGACAAGACGAAGAGGGAGGGGTGTAAGGGCAGTTGACACGGCCGGGGGGGTGGGGGGGTGGGGTGTAGTTGAGACAATAAGAAGAAAAGAACATGGAAGGGAGGTTTCACGTTTCTTTCAAACACATTTCCCTTTATTGGCATGGTGAGGCTGATGAGAATTGCACATAAAAAATAAAATCCACAAGAAAGTCATACAATAGGTAAAACCACAAAGGCATTGGTAAGGACTTGGCAGAAGGCAACGTGGATAGGACACACACAGGTAACAACCCAAAGCAACCCCAACACACACACACTCTCACACGCACACACACCTGCCTAAAAACCCCCACACACACTGACACACACACACACACACACACTTTCACACACACATTGTCCTTCCAAAAGAAACATGATCACCCAACAAACGTTTAAGCAGTGGCAAATCCCTCCGTAGTTCACATTATTAAAAAGTCTTGCCACATTTGAAATTTCAAGGTGTTATAATATATTGCTAATCTAGGCGATTTACAAAGCAGATTTTTTTAAATATTTATCACAATGATTAAAGCCACATCTATCAAATGGGACACAACACCGTTACCCAGGAGCTGAAGGGCCAGAGAGAAGTGTAAAGATGGAGAGGTACAGGTAGAGCCATTTCCCCCCACAGACTCCTGCCTCTCTGCATCACAGAAACGAGCAGTTTCATCTCCACAGTCACACTCCATAAAAGGTAGCCTGTGATCAACAAAGCTTCAATACAAAAGGTTTCTACCACCTCTGATGGCGGCTGGTTCTCTTATTACTTGGCTCCCGCTATAAACGGGATATTAATTGAACCAGAAACCACAAGGTTACCTTTAATGTCACGTTGAAGGTGCTGTGATATCTGGACTGCGAGGGCAGGAGCTAATGGAAAGTGGTGCAGCATGCGATATTGAGTGGTTCCTCTAGGCTTATAGGATGTCATTCAAGTCCTGCCAGATAACCCAAGAGTGCACTGCATAGACGCTCCTACTTTTAAGAGCCATGCGTCCACTGCACAACAAGGGTTTAGTGCTTTGGATGCTTGTCTAGGTGAACTTGTACCATTTTCACGCTGAGTAGCCGAGTAGTTACAATTACAAAGATGTCTCAAGGTGAAACAAACACACCGGATTGAAATATGGAAGGTAAACCATGTCCGTGTGGGCTCTGAGGGGGTGGGTTTGTTCTGGAATGAGCCGTGTATGTCTGGCCAGCCACTGGGTAACAGCTAGGTCCTAAACCACACAACAATAAGAGCTCAAATACAACTCTGAAAAATAATTTATTGCTTTTTTATATACTTTTTCTTTCATTTGTATTATTATTAATCCTTTTTGTAATTATTGTGAATAATGTCAATATTATTATCATCATGTTTATATATTTTGTACATCAAATACAAGATTTAAAAAATTAGAAAGGAAATTGTAAACTTTGTTTGGCATTCACATAATCAAGCGTGTGTGGAGCTACGACACAGGTGTTTTACAGTGGTACAACAAAATACCTACAAAATCAGTTTATTGCTTCATGTCCTACTGTGTAAAGAAAAAGCATGTGGTAGACATTTAGTTTCCATAGCTGCAAACCACTGCAAAGAAACCACTTGAACAGTGAACAGCATCTCTCAACTGAGTCTGAGTGATTACTTGAATTTAGTGATTGTTTTTGAAAGGCATAGAAAGTAATATCCCCACACAACCTGTATTATTGTACACCGTACCCACTGATTGTAAGTTAAATAACAAAATCAAAAAAACGATATAAATAGAAAGGATTTGTTGAGGTACGCCATGTGAGATGGAGACCATAAATATTTTGATTCAATATTAAAATAAATAGATAAATATGTATATTGTTTATCCTGATTGAACAGATTAAACATAGTAGTCGTGTCTTCGCTGAAGCTGAAATGATCAAAACAAGAACCATAAAATCATTTAAATCAAAGTGACTGGATAAATAATGATTGTTTTCAGAAATAATGAATTAAAAAATGGGTTTGTTTTTACAATCATGAAAAAACACGGTAAAAATGCATTTTACACTGGTTGTGTAGGGAAAACACTGATTGAGAAACTTTATAAACAGATAAAACTATACATGGTAAAATTTTATTCCCCGCAATAAAATAACTCTTAAAAAAGGAAATTCGTTCACATGCTCCCTCAAAATGAGCAACTCTTCATCGACACATTTTTACAATCATGTCATCTCGTCTAAACGTCATGTAGGTATCCAATATGTTTAACATCATTGTAATACCTACAGATCCACATTCTGAATTAAGAAAAAATCGTCATCATTTAAAAAAGGCTGCGTTTTACAGTGCATAGCTGTAACAAATAAAGAACTTTGTTTGATATGTACACAAAATAAAAATATTCCTTTTAATAGTATCTGTAAATACAGGGTTACATTTTTCTCACAAAATGTAGACAGCAATGTTACCTCAAGCCTCTAATGTACCTTTCGTTAAACTCCTGTTGAAAATGTAACACCACATCCAAACACCAGACTAAAAGCAAAAACAAAAGAGTCAACAACAAAGGAAAGGAAACAGACTGAACAAGCTGCACGTCGTCACCACTCAAAGCATTGTGGGTGTTGTAGTGCTTGAAATCTCTCACGAATGTTTATATCTTTGACTGACAGTTGTACAGCAGCACAGCACACACATCTGTGCAGAGCTCTGAGGGATCACTGGCTCTCTTAATGTCTTTTTCCCAGCTCTTCAGCAGCTATGTTCATGTAAACTTTGTTTTAATATATTCTTTTATATATATATTCATATATATATATATATTTGGAGTCTATATATATTCATCTTTAAATACTCTCTTATATTGAGTGTAAAACTTGTGGTAGTCTCCTAGTTAAAGGACAGAAACATCAGTGAGGTATCAGCCTTCCCTCTCGGTGGGCTGCAGGTGCCACGGCAACCGTTACCTTCTCAGGCTGCGCTGGGCCTCCCTCAGCAAGCTGTCAAAATCCATGGAGTCATACTTGCTCTTAGTGGAGGCTGGATCAAAGTCATCAGAATGGGAGTCTGAAACGAGAAGATGCGGAGGGTCAGGGGGGGCTGGTTCTGGCGTCGGAGGACACATGCAGTGTTTGGTATCAGCGTGTCGGTTCAGTTCGCTGGCCGTCAGAGCCGTGGCGCCGTCTGACCGGTCGGGTGTGTCGACTCGGCGGTGGTGCCCCCGGTGCTAAGTCACTCCAGAGAGGAGGGAGGAGCCTGTTTTCCGTGGCGAACACGGCCTCGCCCACGACACGAGCCGACACCTCGCTTTCAAGTCAACTCCACATCATTCAAATGCTCAAGGTGGAAAAATAAAGGCTCTTTTGATCGTGACCAAAACCCTCTTTTCCCAAAGTACGAGCGCAGGACCCGGGAGTTTGATCGGTAGAGGCGATAATAAAAAACGAGGGTGTCTTATCTCTGGTGGCAGACAGCTTCACAAATGGGGCCCCACACGGATGGGAAGAAGAGGCAGGGCGGAGAGCTTGAGAAATGGGAATGACCGTGGCAGGCAGGAGACGCCAGCTGTGATCTAATACTGTGGCCCAGGGCTGGGGGGTGTCACATGCCGCACCTTGAGGGATGAAAAATACCCCCGGCGCTCTACTTAGGACTAATGGACAGTGTTCTCTGAAAACAACCACACACAAAGAGGAGAGCCGGCGAGATTGAGAGGAGGAAACAGTTCTCTGTAGCACAACATTATTCAAGTCTTCCTTCTTGAAGGGAGTGTTTTTTTATTTATTTTTTGGGGGTCTTTCTCTTCCCATCTCTTTATACTCGACAGTTTGGGGAAGGACTGAACGAGCATGTTTAGAAATAAAAAAAAAGAAAGGAAGAAAGATAGAGGGGTGGAATGAAGGTCTTTTCATTCTCAGAGACTGATTAGTCATTTTGGACCCCGGTGTCTTTCCTCAAGGCTTTCGGATTAACAGATGTTGCTGGAGTGTCGACTCCAGGAAGAGACTGTTCCCTCTCTCCCTTCAACAAAAAAAAAGCCATTAGTTTCACCCCGAGCTTCAGAAATGCACAATAATGTCTTCATTTCTTGTTGAGCTCTCTTCCCATTGAGGAACCTACTGACCTTTCAATGTCCTGGCATTACATAGTCTGACCTCCTGTATTGTCTGAAAATAAACACCGAATGGAAAAAAAAGGGAGTGTAGCTTGGGACCCGGCTGGTTATTTAAGCCTCCATCATCAGACGGAGTGGATGATCTCGGGTTAGTGACCGCGATGGCGTGTTTCAGGGGGTTAAGGGGTTCTGAAAACGTTCTGAAAGGCTCCTTGTGTGCAGCTCACAGCTTGGATTCCCATATCCTACATTACGGAGCAAACGCATCACCTATAGCATATAGCGGTACGACTTAAAGTGCTGTCCTTTACTGGTGTATGAAAATAGGAATATATATATGTGTGTACATGTACATGCATACATATATGCATACACATGTAAACATCTATGAAAGCATGCACTCTAGCCCTGGTTTCCAGCTCCCTGGGCAGAGAGGCGAGCTGGTGTCCCTGGGGGGGTGTGTGTGTTAGAGAGCATCACTGGAGGAATAGACTGCTGATTATTAGTCAATCAAGAGTCAGCTGTCACACACTACACACACTTCTCTCTGCTTCTTTTACACACACATACACACACTCTCCCCCCTCCGTCCGGGCAGATGACAGGCTGCTATGTGTCACAGTCAGGTCTCTGCTCCACACCACAACAGCTGGCAGCAGATGGAGCCTCGCTTCTGAGGGAGGGGGGCTGCTGGGACATAACCTTGTACCCCCCCTCCCTTCCTCTCCTCTCCTCTCCTCTCCTCTCCTCTCCTCTCCTCTCCTCTCCTCTCCTCTCCTCTCCTCTCCTCTCCTCTCATCTCATCTCATCTCATCTCCCCTTCCTCTCCTCTCCTCTCCTCTCCTCTCCTCTCCTCTCCTCTCCTCTCCTCTCCTCTCCTCTCCTCTCCTCTCCTCTCCCCTCTCCTCTCCTCTCCTCTCCTCTCCTCTCCTCTCCTCTCCTCTCCTCTCCTCTCCTCTCCTCTCCTCTCCTCTCCTCTCCTCTCCTCTCATCTCATCTCCCCTTCCTCTCCTCTCCCCTTCCTCTCCTCTCCCCTGCCTCTTCTGCCCTCCCCACCTCCCCTCTTGTCCCCCTCCTCTCTTGTTCCCCTCGTCTCCTTTCTCCTCTTCTCCCGTTCGCCTCTTCTCCTCTCCTTTCCTCTCCATTCATCTTCCCTCTACCCTTTCTCTCACCCCCTCCTCTGTTCCCTCTCCCCTCCCAGCCCATGAAATATACATCCCTGTATAGGATATCAACTCAGACACCGTATCTACCTCCGTCCTCAGTCGGTTCCATACTTCTGATATTGACTAAGTGCACAGATCCAGACTGGGAGGAAAGTAAGAAGCCGCATGCTTCCTGGAGGAGCAGAGATCCCTCTCTCTGTCTCTCTGTTCCTGGAAGCCACTGAGCACAGAGCCTCCTCCACGCCGCCAAGACACATTAGGCCTCCGCGCTCTAGTCTTCCTTAGAGTCTTAAAGCATCACTTAAATAACTGAGTGAAGAAGAGTGTGTGTGTGTGTGGGGGGGGGGAGGGGGGGGGGAGGACAGGAGGGGGAGGACAGGAGGGGGTCGGGGGTTCGACGGCGAAGCCGCACTTACCCAAGTCTGTGTAATTTGATTTGCAGAACTGCTTTTGTCCGCCGAAGCACAGCTCGAACTGCGGCTCGTTGGACCTGCGCAGGGTGTGTCCGTTCTCAAGGGCGGCGAAGGCGTCACAGGTGTAGCGGTAGGTGATGAAGCCAAAATTGTCCCTGGGACCAGAACAGAGAATGGGAAAGTCAGAGAAGGGGCCCCGGTGGGGACAGCGGCGGGAGCCTCGGCTACCTGGCGTCCGCGCTATTTATATGCAAAAGAGAAATCGATAAAAAATGTATCTGGGCTCCAGAAATAGCCCGGACAAAAGAGGAAAACAAGGTCCTGTGACGCAGGACAAGTCTGAGCCCTGCCTCTGTTCTACCTCTGCCCCGTAGAGGAGAAATGAAGAATCCAGCTAACAGCCCCGCACACGTGCACACGTACACGCGCACACAAATGCACACACACTAAGACGCACGATCACACAAACACATGCAAACACCCATCCGAACAGATACTCGACCACGCATCCACGCAGGGCCGCTCACTCTCACGCACACGCACACACACACACACACTCTCACGCACACTCTCACGCACGCACAGTGTCCTGGAGCCATACCCGTCATCTCTCAGGTTGACGGCGCACTCCTCGATCTCTCCGAAGACTTCAAAGCGCCGCTTCAGTTGTGCCCGGGTGCTGTCTGCCCGGAGCCTGCCCACGTACACCACCCTCCTCTCCTCCTGCTCGTTAGAGGAACACAGGGAGGAACGCCGGTTAAAGGACCAGTGCTTTCCTCACTTTGTTTGCCCCCTCACCCCCCTCTCAAGTCATCACAGTGGCAGTAACTAAACACCCCCCCCCCTCCCCCCACACACAGCCGAGGGCGAAGGCAGACTTAGTGACGGCCCCCCCTTTGACCTCCTCGTCTGTTCTGCTCCTGTGATTGGGTGGCTGGGGTCTAAGCCCTGAACTCTTCCTGTCTTGTTAAACATCTCCCTCTCTTGTTACGGGGGGCCCGCCGCGCGTGCTGGTTGATAAGTTGCGGAGCTGTCTTAGGAAAAGAAGATCTCATTCATAGGTCAGAGGTGGTCAGTGAACCAGGCCTGATGGTCTCGTATTCAGAGAGGGGTCAGAAACAACGTGAGGAGCTGCAAGACGCCCCAGAGGGGGGAAAACAAAACGATGGCAACCGACCACAAAGGACACCAAGGTCACAGCCGAATAATTTACAAGTGCAGCACGAGGCCGCAATTATCGTTTTGGAGCAATTTAATTGCGTGTGCTAATCATATAATGCAGTACAGGCCTGGGGCTGTGTTGTATCACCAACATTATTTATTTATTCATTCATTTACTTGCCATTACTGGGCCAAGTCTACTGAGAGCCATTCAAATGCTGAATGCTCCCCTCAGGGCGCTGGTAACTTATACATGTAAATCAGTTGCCTGGCACTAAACTCAAAGTTCACCACTCCATGGAGGCTGGGCTACATGAAGAGAAGCCTTCCTTCTCCGGTGCAGAGAGAGAGGACACTGCACATTAACAAGAAACATGACGCTTTTCAAGTCTTTTTTCCCCCCACAAACACAGTTTGAGACAAAAGTGTTTGCTGATTTGGGATTTTAGTTGCTGACAACTGATAAAAATGCAGTGATGGCATCCCAGGGGTGTGTGTGTGTGTGTGTGTGTGTGTGTGTGTGTGTGTGGAGCTTTCACATTATCTGGCCTCCCAAACCTCAACTGACAGCTTGGTCTCTTTCTCCTTTAATTGTATCCTCTCATAGGCATTTCTGCCAAGCCGTGTGTGTGTGTGTGTTTATGTGTGTGCGCACGTGTGTGAACACTTGTTATTTGACGTACGCATTCATCAGCAGGAGAGTTCTACTCCGATAAAGAACCAAGCATTGATATTCATCACACAGAACAGACAGTTGAAATACATAACCCAAAATATCCCCAGTCCCCCCCCCCGCCCCCCGCCCCCCCTCTCTCTTCACTTATGGTTCCTTGTTCTTAACCCTCGTCCCTGTGGAGTGATTAATAAGATCCGACGCTGGTTTTCCAGACACCAGAGACTTTAAAAATACACAACCTGGAGATAAAGAGGAAGCGTGTGTAGGCTGAATGATTCAGTGACTCACTTAGCATGAACTCCTTCATTAGAAAAGGGAACATGCGGCGGCCATGGGCCCTGAACTGGCTCTGTGTGTGTGAGACAGGGGGTGAAGCGTGTCAGACAGGGGGGTGAAGTGTGTGAGACAGGGGGGTGAAGTGAGTGAGACAGGGGGGTGAAGCGTGTGAGACAGGGGGGTGAAGCGTGTGAGACAGGGGGGTGAAGTGTGTGAGACAGGGGGGTGAAGCGTGTGAGACAGGGGGGTGAAGCGTGTGAGACAGGGGGGTGAAGTGTGTGAGACAGGGGGGTGAAACGTGTGAGACAGGGGGGTGAAGTGTGTGAGACAGGGGGGTGAAACGTGTGAGACAGGGGGGTGAAGTGTGTGAGACAGGGGGGTGAAGTGTGTGAGACAGGGGGGTGAAGTGTGTGAGACAGGGGGGTGAAGTGTGTGAGACAGGGGGGTGAAGTGTGTGAGACAGGGGGGAGACACAGGAGAGAAAGGGAGGGCTAACACTCACTATAGCTTTCTGCCGCTGCCTCTCCCTCTGCTCCGCCCTCTCGAACTCCCGCTTCTCGTAGGCGCGCCGGTGCTCCTCCCTCTGCAGGCGCTCGTGCTGGTAGTCCTCGTAGCTGTCGTACCTGCCGAGACGAGCCCACACGTCAGTCACACCCTCCGTCCTCCGGCGCCCTCCAAAACCTGCGCCTCCCTCCCCCGCCCCCTACACGGCCTCACGTCACCAGGGACGAGCTGTCCATCCTCCGTCCACCCCTCCCTCCCTCCCCCTCTCCCTCCGCTCTGCCGTCCCGGTGCAGGGGCGTCTCCTCGCTTTCCCGAGGTTATGGATCCGGCAGGAAGGGGAGGTGACGGGCGGGGCTTGGCAGCTGCTGCTGTCAGCGCTGCTTCACATGTCATTACTCTCTGCTTAGTTAGGGCTTCATCCGCCACTCTGGGAGAGAAACCAAACAGGAGAGCAACTTCTCCATGTTTTTTAGTTTAGTTTTTTATTCGGGGGCTGGCGGCGAGACGCGGCTGTGCGGCCGGGCGGAGGGAGGGAGGGGGGCGAGGACTCCGGGGGCTTGTCGGGTGTCGTTAGCCTCGTCAGCGGCAAATCGGTTCGGAGAGGGGGGGGTGAGACGGTGTCGGTCGTGACTCAGTGAGCCAGCGCTTCTCTGAATATGGAACTAGCTCTGTGGCAGGGGTGCTGAGGACACCATCGTGACGGGACACAGGAGGCCTGGCTGGCTTGATCCACATCTGTTCTCACCTACTGGACGCCGACCCTCCATTACTTGAAAGCTGTTGTTGCACACCTCTACATCCTTGTCCACTGTACTCTCCTGGTGTCCTGTACCTTTAAGAGCTGCTTGTCTTCCAGATACTGAGGTGTGCTGTGTGTCAGGGGGAGGTGTGTGTACCTGGGTGTGTGTGTGTCAGGGGGAGGTGTGTGTACCTGGGTGTGGGTGTGTCAGGGGTGAGGTGTGTGTACCTGGGTGTGGGTGTGTCAGGGTGGGTGTGTACCTGGGGTGTGTGTGTCAGGGTGAGGTGTGTGTACCTGGGTGTGGGTGTGTCAGGGGGAGGTGTGTGTACCTGGGTGTGTGTGTGTCAGGGGGAGGTGTGTGTACCTGGGTGTGTGTGTGTTGTGTGTGTCAGGGTGAGGTGTGTGTACCTGGGTGTGTGTGTGTTGTGTGTGTCAGGGTGAGATGTGCGTACCTGGGTCTGCGTCCCAGAGGAGACCTGGAGCGGGAGCCAGAATGGGGGCTTCTGTGGTTCCTGGAGCGGTAAGTGCTGGAGTCTGTGCTGTGGCTCGACCTGCAGGGGTCAGAGTCACGTCAGTCATCTGGACTTGATCTAGCTACAGCAACATGGAGCACAGCACACATCCCTGTAGTCAAACTGGACCATAAACACACACACACACACATCCCTGTAGTCTAACTGGACCATAAACACACACACACACACATCCCTGTAGTCTAACTGGACCATAAACACACACACACATCCCTGTGGTTTAACTGGACCATGTAAAACACACACACACACAACAGGGATGTGTAACTGGACCATACACACACAGCCGTGCTCCATTATTGAAGTGATGGGGAGGGAAGAGGAACTCTGAGGACCAGCAGGCAGGTTCAGGAAGAGGAGTTGGTTTGGTTCTGTCAAGCTGTCAAAAACACCTCAAAACCTGGACACCTCCCCTGTTACGACCTTGTTACATGATCAGCATTATGAGGTCTGACTCAGCGCTTTTACTGACTGATTTATAAAGAGCCCCTTGAGACTAAGTTCTTGAAGGTCTGGAGTATAAACTGCTTTTTTAACTGTCTCCCTCCACACACACACACTCACACACACACAAGGCCCTCCTCCCTCCAACCCCCTCAGCCCTGATCAAAGCAAACCAAGGGAATTGTAGTTTTCTCAGGCTGCTGTGATGATACAAGTCTCCAAGAGAGTGTGTGTTGAGGGTGGGGGATGGGGGGGGGGATTACACTTCACCCACACCCCCATATTGGTCTTTCATCTCTGGAGATGAGTAAGAGAGGTGGGAGAGAGGGGGGGGGAGGTTTTTCTGTTCGGCAAACAGAACAGCTGCAACTTAAAACAACAGCAGAGCATCAAACAGAGAGGCGGGGGCTACTGAGAGGGAGGAAGCAGCTCCCATAAAACTCTTCGCGTCTACGGGGGTGTGGAGGGGAGGCTAGGGGAAGGCTGTGATGATAACACTACAGAACGACGCCTCGGGCGCCAGTCATTTCCAAAGTAGCGCTCTCCCCCGGCAAATGTTCTGTTGCAGCGAGCGAGCGAGCGAGAGGGAGAGAGGGAGACCTCCCAGTTCGACGATAGGACGCTCGTCTGATGTAGTGTCTGTGGACGGCTGAGGGGTCCACTGCTGTGTTTGAACTGAGCCCGGAGCACACACAGACAACACCGTGCCTGCCAGCAGTCTCCCTGCCTGGATCTCTCTCACTGTTCAAGTTGTTTGTCTGAGGAATAATGACTCCTTCCTGCACTGTGAGTTCAGCGCAGGCAGCACTGCTGACAGTGACCCAGAGTTACTCTCTCAGAGAGATGACCACACCTGACATCACCTCCCCCCACACACACGTACACACACACACACATCACATCAAGCCCCCCCCCACCCCCCGCCCCACCCTTGTTTTAACGGTCACGGGGGGGACACGGAGGGCCTGGGGGGGATGACGCAGACTTTGTAGAGCGCTTACCAGGAAGAGGGGCGTCCATCGGGCGAGCTGGAGAGAGAGCGCCGCCGGTGGCGGGAGGAGGAACCGTGCGAGCGGGACCTGGAGCGGGAGTCCTCGGGGGCCCGGGGCCAGCGGGACGAGGTCCGGCCGGGGGAGAGGAGGAGGGAGGAGGGCGGGGAGACGGAGGGTGAGCAGCTGTAGGGGGAGCAGGACGGAGAGTCATGGAGGAGCAGGTCCAGAGGGGTGCCCTCCCAGGGGTACAGGAGGCGCCCCTCACGCCCCCCCCAAATCCAGCTCGTCCTGGAAGGCCGGGAAGCCCGGGTGGAGTTCCCCTGAGAGGCCCAGCTTAGGGGGGTCCTCCTCCCCAGCCGGACTCTCCTGGGGGGGCGGCGGTGCCCCCGCCTCGCACCCCAGTGCCCCCGCCTCCACCCCCGCCTCCACCCCCTCCCCACCCTGGCTGAGGATGGCCTTCTGGGGGTGGCCAAAGTGCTTGTTGAGTTCCGCCCGGATCTCCTGGTCGCGCAGGGGCTTCCTGACGCTGCCGGGCGGGTGCGGGTCCCCCTGGGGGGCCGGTGTGGGGGCCTGTGAGGCCTGGGCGGGGGTCTGCTCCGGCCCCCGCCCCTGAGCAGAGACGGGGCTCTTCTGCAGCTGCTTGGCCAAAGACGAGGATGACGATGGTGATGGCGATGAGGAAGAAGGAGGTGAAGAGGAAGAGGGCGGCATGGCTGAGTCCTTACATTCCACACGCCTTCCCTCCGCCGCCCCGACGGCGGGGGCGGGGCCCGCGGAGGCGGACGGCGTCGTCCGGCTGGCCGCGGCTGCCGTCGTGGCGACGGAGGCGGGGGCATCTTTGGCAGCGCCGTCCCGCTTGCCGCCCGCTGACGCCTGGCAATAGTCGTGGTCTCCGTAGCCGCGCTTGTGGTCGCGGTGGCCCTCGGGGGCCCCCGGCAGGGCGGGGAGGGGGGCGGCCCAGGCTTTGCTCAGCTGGGCGTACAGCTCAGTCTGCTCAGGGCCCTTCCTGGAGGCGGGGACCCCGCCCGGGGCCGGGGGGCAGAAGGGGTCTGTCTCACTCAGCCTGGCCCTCTTGAACGCCAGGACGGACGAGGAGCATGAAGACAACTTGGTTTTGAGCGATGCTTTGAAAGGGATCTCTTGACTGGCTTTGTGGGGGGGCGTGGTAGGTGGTGTCAGACCTGGAGGGAGGGAGAGAGAGAGAGAGAGAGAGAGAGAGAGAGAGAGAGAGAGAGAGAGAGAGAGAGATGAGAGAGAGAGAGAGAGATAGAGAGAGAGATGAGCTAGAGATGAGGAGAGAGAGACAAACAAAGAGAGAAAAAAGGGTAAATAAAAACAATGGATTTATAATGCATCCCCTCCCCACCTGTGTGTGTTCACGGACAGTGGACACGCGCGCGCGCGCACACACCAGCTTGATTAAAAGATTCACTTTCATTCAGCCTTAATCCTGATCCCTATTTTATTGCAATCTTGACAGATTAATGTAACGCTCGGTGTAACTTAATATGGGGGAGCGCCTCACAGCTGAGTGGCTCCCCCCTCCCTCACTGACCTTGGACTAGCCCCATCACACCAGAAAAACAACACACACACACACACAGTGAACACAGCCTTTCAACAATATACATTGCGTCCCCGCCGTCGGCAAATGTACAGTAGGTCTCGGGACGGCGGCCAAGTGATTTGAATAAAAGCAAAGACCTTTTGGCTACCTTTGAAAATCTATCACCGGCATGACACGGTACATATCTCTGGAGGCTTCTCTCTCTCTCTCTCCCCCTCTCTCCTCTCTCTCTCTCTCTCTCTCTCTCTCTCTCTCCTCTCTCTCTCTCCCCTGCTGCCAGTCAGGGTAGCGAGACATGTCAATACAATATCCTTTTTCTTTTGGAGAGCGCGCTCGCTCGCTGTCGCTGTCATGTGACGTGCGTTTGGCACAGGAAGATGTCTGCCCGCTAATGGCGGAGTGGTGACTGTCGGCCGAGCCGGTTGTCATTCTCCTCGGATCCCCGCGCCTCGCCGCCCCGCGCCCGCCCGACCTCGCCTGACAGATTTATGGCGAGGCAGATGGCAGTTATATGGGAAGTCCTGAGATGGGAAGCTTTATAGCATTGTTAATGCACTCACACAAACAACCCGCTACCTCTCTCTCTCTCTCCCTTCTCCCTGCCTCCCTTTGTCTATTCCTTTCACCTATTCTCTCTCTCCGTTATTTTATTATTCCCCTCTCTCCATCTCCCACCTAAGATCAATCCCTCTTTCTCGGTCTCTGTCTCCTATCATCTCCTTCTCCATCTGTCTCTCGACCACACAAATGGAGCTGTAGACACACAGACACACACTTTCTAACATACCTAGACACACACACACACACACACACACACACACACACACTCACTGTTCACTCACAGTTTCTCTCTGAAGCTAAACCCAGGCATTGTGTCTACCCACGCTCCCCTAACCAATCTTATGAATGCACATCACTTTCTCCTCCTGGCGAATTGCACCCAAATGACAGCTATTAGTATCAAACCGTGTGTAGGACTGTTTGCCATGCTGGCTGTGGAGGCAGAGGAGAGACTGAGTGGGGGAGCGACAGATACATAAAAACTCCCCTCCAAGGCCATTTCCTGAGTTTGGGCTGTCTAATCCGCCCGCCAATCATCAGACTTATGATCAGGACCGGCCAGTCAGTAAGCAGCGCTGGCTCCCTCCCTCCCTGTCTAACGCAGAGACTGCCTAGTGATAGCCACGGAGGACAGGGAAGCAGTCTTTCAACGTAGCGGTACCGCGGTGGGTACTGGGCTGCATTTCTCATGCGTCGCTTCTCGTGGCTCCATGACATGAGCTACGAGAAGAGGGTTGGGGATGGGGGGTGGGGGGGGGGTGGTTGGGGGGGCCTCAAGGAGAGGGGCTGAAGAACTTCTGTTTCTTCGCTGAAACGCCATCTGTCCAAAACAATGCTTGCTGGGGTCATAAACTAGAAGGCATTAGCGATGGTGAAATAAATCAGAATTAGATAAATATGTGGCTCTCACTCAAACCTGCTGGTGACGGGAGCACCCGGGACACAAACACCAATCATACAGTACTGAGAGAGAGAGAGAGCGAGAGAGAGAGAGAGAGAGAGAGAGAGAGAGGGGGGGGGAGAGAGAGCGAGAGAGAGGGTTTGTTTTAATCTGTTTCCGTTCCCTTGCGCTGTAAATTGCGGAGAGACCTCAGAGCGAATACCGAATAGGAAGCTTACAGAGTTGATCCTGCAGTAAGCCCATGCAAATAGCAACACATAGACCACCACAGTGTCACCAGATACAATAATTAAAGACAACATAAATCTATTAGCTCGGAGATTAGTGGTGCCACTTAAGCTGTCTGGTGCACCTCAGTAAGAATGGGACACAGGGCAACCTTGGACACGGAGGAAACAGTCCCACATCAAGGCAGTTGTGAACTAGAAGCATTGTGACTTTGTATAGTTATCTACAAGATGTAGATACAGTAGACTACGTATACCAACTATAGTTACAAACTAGCACTGATGTTGGAGGAGACATGCACATCAGGGACTCTAAACCCAAACTACTATCACTACGACGCTATAAGGTCTCGTGATTGACCTTGTTGGAATGTTCTGACTGAGGTAGCCCCTCCCCCCCGCCCCACCCACATGGCTAACCCTTTACCTGGTTAGGATCGCTATCTCCACTGTGGTGGAATACTGCTAAGGTCACCTGGGGACTTGTAGCTCCTATCACAGGGATTTGATAGGCCCCAGTCTGCCCCCCCCCCTCCACATCAGGGAGGTTTGGGAGCTGCGCGGGACTAAAACTTAATCCGGGAGCGGAAAGGGTTCAATATCCCCACGAGCTGTCCCTCCTGTCTAATGGCTTTTCCCTCTAATATCTAATCCTAAATCTGCCCACCGGGCAGCACAGCTGGGGCAGCGTGTGTGCGAGTGTGTGCGAGTGTGTGTGTGGGAGTGTGTGTGTGCGAGGTGAGGGGGGGGGGTGAGGGGGGAGACTAAGGTCGCACGGGGATGTGACTCCAGAACAGGAGGCCACAGTCACGCCCACACGCAGTAAAACACACAGAAATATTAACAGCGTTTGATTGGGCCGAGGCCGACTCCTCCCCCCCCCCTGGTCGGGTCCCTAGAGGACGTCCCCTTTGGCCTCTCACGCTCCTGTACACAAAGGGTTAAATGCAGACCTGAAGGAGGTCATTAGAATAATGCTCTTGGGGCTTGAGTGTCCCACAAATCAACTCCCTCGCAAAAATTCTAAAGAGGCACTGACGAATACTCATTGGACGGTGTAACCCAACAAAACGTCACCTTGGAGCCCTAGGGGGAGATATCAGATGTGTGCGTCGAGGACCATTTCCCCGCTGGTAAATGAATACCAAAAAGGACCATTCAATGGCAGGCATTGTGAGGAGAAAAGGGCAGCCATTTTGTTTTTATTGACCTAGGTCCTAGGATAATTAATCTCTGTGAGGGGGATACTGAAATAATTACCTGCATAATTCACGCAGAGAGAAAGAGAGAAGAAAGAGAGAAAGAGAGAGAGAGAGACATAGAGAGACAGAGAGAGAGAGAGAGAGAGAGCGCTGAAGCCCGATGTTTTAGCTTTGGCTGACATTCACTTCATTTAGATTGTAATTACCTTTTGCCTATAGCTTTTCACCGACACACTTAATTAATAAATATATAATACACATGGATAATGACAATAATAATACGAAAATCCCCCCCGCGTTGACCCCATTTGGTAAATGGCAGCCTTCCCATAAATACCAGCCTTAACGTTGGAAATTACCTCCATATCGCTAATCAAATTACCAGACTGTCTGCAAAAAAGACACACAGATAATATCGGCAAACCGAATTACGTGGCAAAACCAATTAAAACAATAATAATGCCACATCAATTTGTCTGTGATGTATTGGGTAAGTGAGTATTACAGTCAAAGGGCATTACAGTCCAAAGCAGAGGGAGGAGGTGCGTCGTGTTAACTCTTCAATGGGAAGGAGGGGATCTTTCTAATAAACTCTGAGCTGATTGGAAGGTTTAATCAATACCGAGGCACATAACTATTTCCCCAGTGTCTTATCAATTCTCCTTGAACTCTGAACTGACGCGGAGCTATCAAGACGGTGTTTAACGCCGGTATCTGTGATGTATCCACTTAACAGCTGTGAGAAGGCTGGGTTCTTCCATTCACTCGGCTCTCCTTGATCAAAATGCAGATGTAAACAAAGGCGTGCTTACCTGGGGTTCCAGAGATCTCCACACTCAATGTGCGTTCAATGGTTTTGTTCTCAAACGGTGATCCCTTGTGGTCACTGAAAGACACAAAGGGTTCGCACAAACATTTCACTTCACAGATAACCGACGGACGCGAGAAGGCTTTTGTGAACTTAGAAATGGAAATGAGTGTTAGAAAAAATGCCTCGTCTGGTTGCTAGTCTCTGTTGTTTTGGTTCTGTCTCTTTTTAGGGTTTGTCTTGTTTTGTTGTCAGGTCTAGAAGGATGGTGTAAAAACTCTCGCACTTACTTTGGAGACTCTGGGGTCAAAGGAAGTGGCAAGGTGGTTGGTTTGGCTGCAGAACACAAAGGAGCATGGGTAATTATTTAACGAGATAACACTCGATGCAGAAGAGATCAGCAAATCTGCAAATTAATCTCAGATTGGATCATCAACAGCAGTAATGTTACAGCAAACCCCCTGTGCGAAGGCTATTTAGTTTGACTGTTTTTTACATGGTAGTGTTCTGTTTGACCCCATTTCAAAAATAGATGTTTATCTTTAGAAAATATTTGAGTTTTAGTTTTAATTGTGAGGCAGGATGAAGTGATGGTTCATGTGTTCAGAGACATCGCCCGACACATACATCCCACTCCCAAACACAAATTAGAAGGAAAAGAAAAGAAAACATGTCACAAACAGTACACATGGCAATGGGTGAACCCCCGCAGTGAGGTCGTAGTCGCATGCATTCGGAACCGAAAGCAGAGGAGGAAACAAAACAAAAGAAAGGAGAGTCAAAGGACGCTTGTGCAGTTGCCTGAGGCCCTGGCTGTCCCCAACTGCCGCTAAGGAGTGTGGCTCGGTTAGACGACTAGGTCGTTAGAGCGCTGCTCGGCTCAGGACTAACTAGACACAGCACACTCAGCTGCATCCAGCCAGAGCATCGCTTCACTTCTGATGCCATGACGGATCCAGACATCATCGGCTAGCCCACTCCCCCACAACCTTTTTTTTGTTGTTTTTTTGGTCAATTTAATTGTGAATCATCCGCACCGATTCAAAGGAATGCCTTTTGGGCTGAATGGTGCGTCTGGAATTTTTTAAAATTTGTTTCGGTTGGTTTGTTTTTCGAAAGTGACTGGTTAGGCTGGAATTAGCATTGGGGTTAGTTGGCTAGTCAAACTGGGAAGGGGTTAGATAAGGAGAGGTACAGGAGAGAGGAGAGAAGGGTGGGGATGCAGCAGTGATTACCTAACAGCGCCTGGCCCTGGTCATCGGGGTGTCTGCAGAAAGCCTGTCTGTGTGTGACGGAGGGACTGGCCTCTGCAATTAAACAATCTGGGAACAGCGGGCTTGGCGGACCCTGTGACAGTGCCGTGGGGCTGCCGGTGACACCGACATCACAAACATCCTCCCCGCCAGCATGCCCCACCAAGCCCTCTTCTGGCCACCCCAGCCCCAGCCCCAGCCCCAGATCTAGATCTAGATCTAGCCCCAAGGTGTGCTCGAGCTCGCTGACCCAGCTGCCTAACCCCAGGCTGTCCTCCAACAGGGGCCCCAGACCAGTTGCCACGGCCTGTCCTCCGCTGCTGCTATCACCAGTCCCCCTATCGTCCTCCTCCTCCTCCTCTTTCTCCCCGTGCTGCTCGGAGGCCGACCCCAGGGTGGGCTCCCTCTCTGGGGGGCGGGGCCTCGTGCCTGGCTGCCTGCTCCTGCCAGGCTGGGAGTTCCCAGCAGGGGGTAGCAGGTGGGCCCGATAGCGGGCGGGCCTCCGCTTGGAGGTGAGCAGCTGGCTAAGCAACGGGTGGTGCCCTGACTCCTCCCCTCTTGTCTTTATGGTCACTGTGACGTGCCTACGCGCGTTCCCACAGCGGGGTGCGCTCTTTGTCGGCGCGGCGCCAGCCTCACGGCAATGCCCACAGCTGCCCGTGCGACCCGCCTCTCTGGGAGGGAGAGAATAAGAATGCATGTACCTAATGAACCTAGCGACGGCCTGCTGGCCAGCGTCCGCTGTGGGCTGCGGACCTGGCGGCCTTTCTTCTTCCCTGGACGGCCTGCGCTCCAGTTTAAGGCAGGTATGGGCGCAGCCACCGACGCCGCCGCCGCCGGCGTTCCTACGGCCCGGGGGTACGGGAGCGTGTTCCGCCCGGGACTGCTGCCCCTCGGCGCCAGCCCCGTGAACGCAACGCCGCCACTTCCCAGCACCCACACCAGCCACACTACACCCGCCAGCAGCACTGCGCTCACCTCGCTGGGGCGGAGGCTGCTGCTGCTGCTGCTGCTGCTGGGACAGGAGGGTCGCCGACGGCGACGGCGATGGAGACGACTGCTTCTTCTTGGAGGCTGACGTGGAGGAGGAGGAGGAGGAGAGGGAGGAGAAGGAGGAGGTGGAGGAGGCGGAGGGCGAGGAGGAGGAGGAGGAGGAGGCGCCCAGGCCGTTCTTCTCCTTGCCCCCGCCCCCCCAGGCGCTCTTGGCTTCGCTGGCTTTGGTCTGGAGCAGGATGTCGTCGGTGGCGGTCAGGTACTTGAGAAGCTCGGTGCAGGGGCGCCTCACTGGCCGGTTCTGCAGCGGACAGACCCCCCTCGATTTACTGCTCCACGGGTTCTCCGACTGCAGGGGCGGAGAGAGAGAGAGAGAGAGAGAAAGAGAGAGAGAGAGAGAGAGAGAGAGAGAGAGAGAGAGCGAAGAACAGAGAAGGTTTGTGAGAAAGACTCAAATTAGGAACGCCTCAAAGGTAGAAAGTGACACATAGCCAGAGATGAAGATAGATAGAAAGTGAAAGGGAAGACAGAGAGAGAGAGAGGGAGGGAGAGAACGAAGTAGAGAAAAACAGAGACAGAGCAGCAGGCAGCGTGCGGCACAGCGGTCGCCCAACTGTCTGGGAGGCGATGGCGGGAGCGCCGCACGCCCATCATCTTAATTGCATGGCCCCAGAGTGGTGGTGCTGCTCTGTACGCAGGCCCGTGTCCTCAGGGAGCCCTCGTCCACTGTGCTCCAGAAGGCACGCTTCCAAAATAGACCGCTCAGATAGGGCCTCCGTTCGGTACACACACACACACATGTAGACGAGCGCCACGGCGATCCGGATGCGCTATTTCACCTGACTGAAACTGAAACTGCTTTCTACACTCGGGTTTCTACAGCACGGAGGAATTTGAGTGCGGCTGCAGGTTTTGTTTTTTTTTGAAATCTTCGCTCAACAAGGACGAGAAAGTGATTGAATTATTTATCTGCCATCGCGCTAAATAAGAATACACTTGTCAAGCGCATCCATCATTCCTCAACAAAATGCGGCGAGCAGATTACCAGAATCACAGACTTCATTTAGTTCGCATTTTCCGGGTCCATAATACTTAAGCAGAGGAACATTAATCTAAATTGAAGCTAGTTTCCTGTTAACGTACAGCCGGGGCGACGTAATGACAACTGTCAAACTTCCGATTTTTTGATCTTGTCATCTGCATCAATCTCACTGCGAAGACGTCTCGTCGGCGGTTGATTTCCTTGACAGCCGCCACCTCGCGAAGGCGGATAAGTGCTTGGGCTAATGAGACAAGAGTCCGGGTGGCGCGCCTGGAAAGCCCCAACAGCAATCAGCCTGTTTTCACGACCAGATGGCCCCCGTGAGAACACTCTGGAGCGCAAGTTTAAACATCTTCCAAGGCCGGCCAAGAAATAAAGGAGGGCGGGGCAAAGAAAACACCAGCAACCACCACAACAACAATAATAACAAGGAAGGGCGGAACAGTGACAGTAAACAATCATGGAGGGCAAACAAAAGAACAAGGCTCCGATGTTAGCGGTGCGCCGCGGTAGCTACCTTGACAACAGCAGGTGTTGGTCTGATCCTGTGGTTGCTGCCGGCTGCATGGTTGTGTGCCTTGCCACCTGTGTATTGATTATAGCTGAGCTGCGAGTTTGCAGGCGCCAGAAGGAGCTTCTTCAGCTAAAAAAAAAGACAAAAAAAACACACAACAGAATCAGGGAAGGGAGGGGAGGGGGGTTATAGAGGGAGGAAAGCTGCGGGGGGAAGACGGGTTAGAGGTGTCATGGATGTAGCTCCGTTCCTAAATGTTTGGAGATTTGAAAGGAGCAGCGGAAAAAACAGTCGTTTGTCATCTCCTGCCAAGGACGTCTCTCTTTGTGTCTCCGCTCGTGTGGGGCGTTTTGAAGGACAAGTCCGACAGGGTCTGCTGTTTTGGGGAACACAGGGATGTTGTTGCCACTGTGATGGAGTAAACAGTTGCTAAAGGTTAACCACGAGGGACCTGCACAGAATTAGCATGCGCCACGACTGAAAACACCACGCCGTGATTTTCAGTTCAAAGCTACAGGAGCTGCAGACGCCGTCCCAGGTGTTTGGGGTTGAAGCATGTGAAAGTACACAGGTGTATGGATGGCCTCCTCACAAGCTGTCTTTTTGATCTCGTTTTTTTCCCAAAGATTTCTCGGGGATAAACAAGACTGAGAAAAGAGAGAAAGACGGGGTGGCGTGGCGGTTGCTCGCGTGCGTTCTCTGTGGCACCGTGGCGCTGTGCGGTCTGGCCCCAACGCCAAGCGCACATCATTACTCTGGGGTCTGTGTAGCGCTGCCATGTAATTACCACCTCAGCCTCCCTGCTCTCTCATAGGAGGGTCTGCATCATGGCACCCTCTGCACATGAACACATGGAAGAAGGAGAGACTGGTTGTGTGTGTGTGTGTGGCAGGGGGTGCCAAATGTGGTATAGCCTGAAGGCCCGGTGGCTTGGTTACCTTCCGGGTGGCAGAGCCTTATCTGGTGAAGGTGGAGGCCTGGCATGGTAGCTAAGGGGCATGTGGGGGGGGGGCTAGTGGTTATGGATCAGTAGACTCGAGGGGCAGTTGTGTGTATGTGTGTGTTAGTGTGTGTGTTCAGGGTGCTACAGCAGGCAGGCGGACAGGGCCGGGGGGGAACCTCACCAGAGAGGGTTCCTCCGGTTCGGGGGTGCGCGGCGAGCCGTCGGGGGTGGAGGGGCAGCTCTGGTCGCTGGCATTGGTCACGTCCCCATCCGCCAGGGCCTCGAAGGAAGGCAGGCCGTCTTCATCCACAGGGATGCTGTCCAGGGTTTCTGTGAGCACCGCCAGCAAGTTGGCCTCATTTTCCTCATCTATCTTCTTAGGAGAGACAGGGGGAAAGAGAGAAAAAATAGGACACTTTAGTTTGGAGTTGTTGCTTTAACGCACTTAAGTCTATATTTCCCCCCCCTGTGAGTCTCCATCTTGAATAAAGTCACTCGCTTTTTACAGCACGGCTTCTCTTTTCAGCTTTTGAGAAACCAAATGTTCTCGCACTGCGCGAGTGAGTCAGGCCTGTCAGTCATATTTTAAGCATGCGGCTTACTGGACCCAAAATAATATCTCCCCCAAGAAATCCATTAACAAGGCTGACACACAGCATGTAGCTGGGGAGGGTGAGAGAGAGAGAGAGAGAGAGAGAGTAGAGAGAGAGGAGAGATAGAGAGAGAGAGAGAAGGAGAGAGAGAGATAGCGAGAGAGAGAGAGAGAAGGAGGAGGGAGGGAGAAGAAGGAAACAATGAAGGGAAGTTGAGTCGCTTCAATCCCCCCCCTCCAACTCTACCCTCAGAAAAGGGAACGACTGGCTTGTCTACAAGATGTTTGCAAGCAATCCTCCGATAAGGCGCATTACCATCCACTAATGCTAAATGAATGTGATATTTTTACAGCGCCGGGTGAGACAGATGACGAGAGGGTGGAGGAGGGAAGTTCTACCGTCAACATAAAGCCTGTTTCTGCCTCTCGCTCCTCTTTGAAGTAGCTGGGATGAGTTTGCTGGAGCTGTTTCCTCAGTTAAAGGGTTGATATAATGAGACGGAGAGGGAGGGGAAGGAAAACGAGGGAGGGAGGGAGAGAGAGAGAGAGAGGGAAAAAGAGATAGAATATTCAAGATAGAAAGAGAAAGCATGAATAGAAAGATAGAGATTGATAGGAAAGTGATAGAGATGGACAGAGATAAAGAGTGAGAGAGAAGAGAAGTGATAGAGAGTGAGAGAGAGAAGAGTAGGGAGAGAAGTGATAGAGCAGCAGGGAGATGTGTGCATGTTTAGGGAGGGGGGGGGGAGGGGGGGGGGAGGAGGGCGACAGGAACTGCTAGTTCCAGTCCCGGCGTGACCCAGGGGACTGAAAGACAGGGCTAGATAAACAGCCAGCAGCCCCAGGACACTTTGTGGCAAGCCCAACAAGAACAAATCCCTTCATGCAACCCTGGTGGGATTAGCATGGCTCTGCGATAGCGTGCAGCGATCATGACGCCAACGGGGACCGATCCCTTTCACAAATCCAGGCTCCGCTGCCTAGCCTGGGCTCCCACCTGCAAACACACACTCACCCCGGACACCAGTCCCCATTCAACCCCCGGGCGTTCCCTCGACAACACACCACCGTGGGTGCCCCTTCACGGGAGTGGCGTCGTCGCTAGCGCGATAGCGGCCATCTTATTTTCTCCCTTTCAATTTCACGTCAAGATGACACTGATAGCTTAAGCAATCGGTTAGCCGAGCTGAGAGGGAGAAAAATGCAAATCCGACGTCCGCTCGCCAGATACCACCGTTCTAACAACACACACTATTACTTGTTATTAAAAAATGATAAAAGGGACATATTTCACGGAGATAGCACACACCGGCCTGGGCCATGGAGCCTTGGCAGTAAACGCGTCGCAGGAAATTGCTCCCTACGAGCTAGCATGCTGTTTAATTACTTGCAAAGAGCCTCTGTCCGCTGTGCCGGAACCTACATTGCTGCTCACAGCTTCCAGACAGCCCACTTTATTAGGCTGGTGCTAAGCAGGTAGGTAATAACAGCCGATACACCCAAAGTCCTTTCGCTAACGCTAATATGTGTTCCGCGACACGCCACCGCAAAGCTTGAGCGTTTGACGATCTCAAGCGTGTTTTTAAATAGAGGGAACATCTGTTGAGGCATAAACAACTTTTGGCGTGCGAGCTCCGTGAAGGTGCCTTTTCCCTTATCTGAAGGCCTTGTCCCTCTCTCTCTCTCTCTCTCTCTCTTTCTCTCTCTCTGTCCATCACCCGACTCGGCGCTTTGAAATCCGGGCCGCCGTCTGCCCCCGACAGATGAAATGTTCAAAAGGGCGAGCGGGCTCGCTCCGAGGGGGCGGGGCCCTGGTCGGGTTTCACCTCTGGCTGTCACACGAGGAGTCTATTTCCACAACTACCATGAGAGGTACAGAGGTGGGCAACACCAACACCACCCCCACCCCCACCCCACCCCTGACCCCCTCCACCACGACGGGTATGGCGTAAAAGGAACACTTGTAAAAACCTGAGTTGTGACGGTCATGCAACAGGCCCTGCTAAAGCCCTGGTGATGGCAGTCGTTGGTCAACGGGGGGCTTGACAGGCTGGGAAAAGAACAGACCTGAGTAAGTGCTTCAACTATGAGATAGAGAGAGAAAGAGGGACACAGAGAGAGAGAGAGAAAGAGAGAGAGAGGGGGGGAGGGAGAGGGGGGCAGCTTTGCCATGCCAGCTTAGGGAACCCATCATGCGCTCCCACTGAACCAAAGTCAATCTGCTCCCTCAGACTCAAGCTCCCTCGAGAACCACCCACTCGAGTTGAGTCGGGAAGATATTCTGTCCGTTCCGGGGGTGAGACCAGGCAAACCTGGCAACCCGCTGATGGTCACATCTACTTATATTGATTACTGTGGCAGCAGTTGAGAAAAGAGAAGGAAAGGCAAAAAGGGAAGAGAGGAGACACGGAGGGCCCCATCTCTCCCATCCCAGTTAATGGACCTCACCCAATTAAAGAGATCTTAACAATCCTGGGCTAATTGTGGGGATCACAATATATTAACCCTGTTTCAATCCCAGAGGGTGCCATTCATGGCTGTTTTACTCTGAATGCTGCAATAAGCCATAAAACACACAGGCAAGAAGCCCGGTCCCCCAGCCCCCCCCCCGCCCCCCCCCCTGCCTTCCACAATCGTTTGTTATCAGGTGAGGCCTTTTGTTATCAGACAGGCCGTCTTTGAAATCGTCCTTGCCCTGACTCTTTTATTGAACTCCACAGCACCATGTAAAGATATTATTCATGGCACTGATAGCAGGAGTGCTGTGTTTTCCCCCCCCCTAAACACACACTTGGAACTCTGAAGCAAATAGCATATATTAAATCGCACTAATTGCCTCTTGAGGATTTGAAGTTGCGAACAACTTACTGAGGATCAAGCTTCAATCTGGCATTGGGGCTGCGCATCGCTTCTATCTGAAAGGAATTAAAAACACTAAACACAGTCTACAATAACAAACGTGATCGTCCTATCACAGAGAGAGGAAGCAGGAACTGCGTTGATGTTATCTTCAAATGAAAGACACCGAATCTATGACAAAAGGTGCCCTGGAAAAGAAAAGAAGAGAAGGAGCCAGAAAGAAATCTCTCGCTCCAGAAATGGGTCATCTGGTATTGAAAGCAGTGTTTATACTCTCCAGCTCACTCCACAAATACGAAAAAGAAACCAGTCCACTCAGACAGAAAACATTCTTAATAAATTGGCCCCAGAATTGCTTGGGGTTAAATCCGCGCCTTGACAATTTAATTGCGCTTGCCTTCGTCTTGATATCGTTTCCCCCCCCCCTCTATCTCCCTCCCTCCCTCTCTCTGTCTCTCTCTGTCTCTCTCTCCCCCTCTCTCCCCCTCTCTCTCTATCTCTCTCTATCTCTCTCTCTCCCTCTTTCCCCTCTCTCCCTCTCTCTCTCTCTCTCTCTCTCTCTCTCTCTCCCTCTCTCCCCCCCTCTCTCTCTCTCTCTCTCTCTCTCTCTCTCTCTCTCAAAAAACACATTTCAAAGGCATTCTCTCTGACGAGGTTAAACGAGTAGCCAGACCTTCTAATCACAGCACAATCAGAAATAGTGGAGGGGGGTGTGGGGGGGTTGGGGCGACGGGGTGTGGGAGGGTGAGTGGAAGTTGCTACCAGGCGAGAAAGCAGCAGTTGGATTTGATAAACAAATAATGCCACTCTGTATTATTACCCCACGGCCTCCCGGACTTCAGAGGAAATAAATCAAAGTCAGGCAGCGGCCGGGTGTGAGACTGCGCTGACATGTTGCGCTGGTCACATGGGCCAATCATACGGGGAGGGGAAGAGGGGGGACAAAGTTATTTAGCACGAGCTAGCTGAAATGAGACTAAGAATGTTTACGACTCATATCGGAGCCAGTCAAACACACACGGGGCACGGGGGAGTGTGTGCATGCGTGTGTGTGTGTGTGTGTGCATGTTGCAGTTGCAGGAGTCATAAAACGAAAACGTTCAACTGTCTGTCTGCAGGCCGTGATTGGGCTGCTAACAGATGTCAAAGCCGAAGGCCAGCCCTCTATTCCGCCCGGTGACAGCAGAGTCAGCAGAGCGTCTAATTATTCAAAGGCAGTTTCCCAGGATGATGCTCCTAGGGGGCTGGAAACGGAGGTGGACTCGCCGTGGCAACGATCACCCCAGAGTGAGATGCTACCTGCTCCCACCAGCACAAACAGTCGTCATACAGAGTCTCCTCCAGGAAGAGTCAGTGTGGCCCCGCCCTCAGGGGATGACACCAGCATGGGGGAGGCTGAGTGCTTGGGTAGGGGGAGAGGGGGGTATCACATTGTATGCTCGGGTATGTTTGACCCCAGACCCCTGCAGTAATGCTGTGAACCCCCCTCGCCACCTAGCCACCCAGCAGGAGTCCCCTGCTTCCGTCTCCACACACACACACACACACACACACACACACACGCTCACTCTGTTTACACACACACACTTCCTTAGTTGAATCCCATCAAGTAGCAATGTCAAGAAAGGGGCCTGTCACTTGTATTTGGCCTCGCCAGAGGAGCCAGTTTGGACCTGCGGATGAGGCGGGGCCTGTGCACGAGAGTGTGCACGAGCGTGTGCACGAGCGTGCGCACCAGAGCGAGGGTGTTGCGGGGAACAGCTCTGATGTGTCTCCTGGGAACCATTTGAACTGTTAGAGCGACATCAGATGAGCTCACAGAGCGGGGGAGAGATAGATAGAGAGCGATAGAGAAAGAGATTAGGAGGAAGAGAGGGAGAGAACAAGAGATACACACAAATGAAAGAGTGCATTGTGCAAAAGGTGTGTGAGAGAGATGATTCATGCTTGTCTGTGTGAATGAACGAGTGAGAAAGGGTGAGAGAGAGAAACATTAAGTGCGAGAGAGAGAAAGAGAGAGAGAAGGAAAGAGGGAGAGAAAGAGAGAGAAAGAGGGAGAGTGAGAGTGAGCACGAGAGAGAAAGAAGAACAGAGAGAGCAAGTTGGCATAGAAAACCTCATGTGACCGAAAGCAATCAGACCTGACACGATGGGATCTGATTCACAGGGCTGGCTCTAATCCCTGTCCCTGGCACACAGTACCCCCCCCATGGGTCCTCTAAGGGGGGGTTCTGGAGCCTGCGTCCTGGGGGTTGACACACATGTCCACTGAGCAGCCTAAACTAGCTGGACAAGATTATTTCAAGCTGGTTAAAGCTAAACGAGTTGGATGAGATGTGTTCAACTACTTGGATGAGATGTGTAAAACAGTTGGATGAGATGTGTTTCAACTAGTTGGATGAGATGTGTAAAACAGTTGGATGAGATGTGTTCAACTAGTTGGATGAGATGTGTAAAACAGTGGATGAGTGTTCACTGTGGATGAGATGTGTAAAACTATGGGATGAGATGTGTAAAACGAGTTGGATGAGATGTGTAAAACGAGTTGATGGTTGCTTAAACTCTGGATGAGTTGTGTTAAACTAGTTGGATGAGATGTGTTGAGCTAGTTGAATAAGATGTATTAAAGTGAAAGCCTCAATTGGATGCTAGTGCAGGGAGCCAACCAGTGGCACCCAGCCATCCCTCCAGACCCCCCTCCCTCCTCTGCCCACCCCCCAGGAAAACTCAGGGCCCCCACGGCAACTGGAGGGGCCCCCCCGGCAACTGGATCAGAGAAGGCTCCGATGTAGGGCTTAGTCACGAGCCTCACTCCCAGGAGACAAACACACACACACACACCTACACACACACACTGTCCAAACAGCTGAAGCTACAACGCGGGGCTCCAATAGCCCCGAGCTGAGGAGCCACGCTTCACTCTGCTGTTGTTTCCCCGCTCCCGCTGCCTGACAGATGGGGAGAGCTCGTCCTCCCGCCCACCCCCCTCCCAAATAATTAAACACCATGACAATGTTTGGATGGACTTTTCGATTCTTGTTTTGGCTACGTTCTTACCCCCCCACCCACACACACACAAGTCCGTCCGTCCCCACACACACACACACACACACACACACAAGTCCATCCCCCCTCCGCCGAACGCACCTAAATCTCAGGTTTGCCACAAAGGTTACCGTCCCTCGGAGAGGGGAACAGCCTTTTGGTCTTTTTAATAAATGAGAGTTGAGTGTGTGTGTGGGCGCGAGCACATCCTGCCTGGTTCTGATGCTAATGGCTGCTTGCTTGTGTAGGCAGCCGCCAATGTGCAGCGCTAAGCAGCCCTTGGGTCCTCTGGACGCTGCCGTCGAGGCAAATGGAAGGTGTGTGTGTGTGTGTGTGTGTGTGTGTAGGGGGGGAGGAGAGAGGCAGGAGAGCACCGCTGGGTTGGCTCACCGACACGTCGTCCCGTTTCCTCGCAGCAGAGACAGGTGTGCGACCGGCTGCCGTGCGTACGACGGCGACAAGAAAACCAAGGCAGGGTGCTCTGTCGTGACATTTGCATAGATTGGTGGGGATCATCCAGAATGGGCATTGTTCCTGCTCCCCCTCCTCCACCCACCCCCCCCCACCCCCGCCCTCACCACCTCCCTCCCTCCTCCCTCTCTGCTCCACCTCACTCCCCCCCCCCTGACCTTTCAGGCCCGGCCAAGCTCATCAGGACTCCCAGGCTTTCATTTGTCACAGTAATATCTGTACGGGCAGCGGGCCAGCGCTGGGTGGGGGTGGAGGGAGAGGGAGGGAGGGAGGGAGGGGGGAGAGGGAGGGGAGGGGAGGGTAGCCTACTGTCGTCCACACAGTAGTCATACACAGGCAACGAAAACATCCATGCAACGCAATACAGAAAGTGTGTGTGTGTGTAGGGTGGGGTTGGGTTGGGTCGGTGGGTAGCATGCGTATATGTGCAAAAGTACTGTGTGTGTGTGTGTGTGTTCAGGTATGGTATGGACCCAATATCACAAATTTATGGTAATTGAAACCGGGAAAAAATCTTTTGGGGAAATGCAGTCAATTTGATGCGGTGGTGAAAGGTCATCCTATTCAATTGACACTCCTGGAGCCGCGTGGCGTTCTGGAGGAGAAACACCTGAAAGCAAGCGATCTTATCAGGCTCCAGACCTCAGCACTTACCCATTGCATAAAAGCTATTTGCTGATTACTAAATAAACGCATTATCTTTTACCTTGACTTCTGTGTGCGTCTGCATGTGTTTGTGTGTGTGTGTGTGTGTGAGAGAGAGATTGAGTGACTTCATTCCTTTCCAGTCCAGAGTGAAGCCCTTGTTTCGACTTTGCCACCGGGTTATCAGAACATGTTTCCTGCTCTATCTGATGGCATTTGTGTGATGGCGTCCTGCGCAGCGGCAGGTAAACAGAGGCGCCCTCCCGGGGCCGTCACATGTTAGGTTTGTGTGTGGCGGGGGGAGGGCGGAGGGGGGGGGAACATGCCGGGGAACTCATATCTCTACAAACAAGCACGGGCTCTGATCAAAGAGGGTCCATGTTACTGCACAGCCCGCTGGGGGAGGCCTGCATTCGACCAGGAGAGACAAACCTACACGTGGGATGTTATCGGAGTTCGATACTGTCCCTAGAACATTTCTATAAGTCTGCCGGCTGCCCGTCTGCGGATGAAACCCCCTAAACTGCCCAAGGAAACCCCTAAACTGCCCAGAGGAAAACCCCTAAACTGCCCAGAGGAAACACCCCGGAGGTATAAAACTCTGCATTTCAAATTCCACATTTGGGATGCGATGGACGAACCCCGGCTAGGACTGGCTGTGAAAGCGCTCGCTTTTAAAGAAACCGACTTTCAGAAGCCGTTCTAAGCCCGGCCCAGTCTCACCAGACTCCATCCACTCCTCGCGTCTGCCTTCTCCCGGGAATATCACATTACATGCTCCAGTTTAGACACATCACAGAGGAACCAAACGCCTGCGACTACCCGGGACTCTTAGGAAGAGAGAGGGAGGGAGACGGAGAGCGAAGGAAAGCGAGAGAGAGAGAGGGAGAGGGACAGACGGAGCGAGGGAGAGGGGAAGAGACGAGGAGATGTTCCGTGTGCGTGGCCAGGAAGAGAACCTCCTTGTCAGCTACAGCCGGGGGGGACCCTGAGCAGACGTTGTGTTCTCGCAACAGGAAGTGACACGCCGCCGCTTCCTCTACATCTCCTGATCACACTGAGCTCCTTGCACCCCACCGCGTCTCCTAGCAGCAGCCAATGAAACAGCGGTAGCCTGCTCGAGAGGGTCTTCAACTATTTAAGGCCTGTCTGAACCAGACGGCTGAAGTAGATCTGTACAGGCAGTGTGACTAGAGACAGGAGGAGGGGAGGTTTCAAACGCCTCCCTGGTTCTCCTTCGCCTGGGTGCAGTGTGGGGGTGTGGGGTGGAACACCTTTAACTGTGAATGGTTAAATGTCTTCATAAGCTTTTAAATCAGGCCTAATCCTAACATCCCATCAAATCAACACTCCTCGGAAGACTGCAACAAATCCTGATGTCAAGCACATGCTGAACACTTCTGACCAAGAAAAAGAAACATTGTCTAGATTTACTGGAGGGATGAGATGGACACGGGTCTGGTCTGGTCTGATAACAGTCCAACGACTGATATCTCTTTATATGAATGCACATTTACAGCCTGTGGATGCCTCTTGTTAGATGAAAGCCCCTCTCTGACTTCCCCTTCCCCCCCCTCCACACACACACACACACACACTCTGCTTAGTGCAGAATGAAAGGTATTAAAAGTGTTCCTGGAAACTGTCGTTTTCAACTCCCACTCAAAGGAAAGTATACAACATTAAATAATACAGGAAGGATTGGCTTGTGGTTTGGTCTCTTGTAGCTGTGTATAAAGTTGAGTATGTGTCTGTGTGTGTGTCTCTCTGTGTGTGTGTGTGTCTGTGTGTGTGTCTATGGGAGGGGGCTTATTGGCTTAGTATTTCCGGCCAGGTTAAAGAGAAACAGTCCTGAAAGGCTCTTAGATGAGATTACCCCTTGAAATAAAAATAGCTCTCTCACTCTCACGCAGTCCCCCTTCCCCCCCTCGCCCACACACACACACACACACACACACACACACACACACACACAGCGTCTCCGAGCTGTAGAAGTGCACCGAGGAGCGGGCCCGTGTAACCCATGTAAACACCGCCGTCAGATCTTTTTATAGGGTGTCTCACTAGCAACATAATTACGTCTCCGGTCTCCGCCTGTGCATCCGCAGCTCTGGGGACGAAGGGCCCGGCCCTCCAGCTGTCTGGGGGGGTGGAGGGGGGGGGCTTAAAAAGCAGGGCGGGGGGGGCGATGGGGTAGTGTTAGGGGGTCACACAGCTGACCCCAGAAGTACCTGCGGGTTGCAGGGCGTCGTAAATACTGGCCGTCGAAGGCCGAAAGAGGCCGGCTCCTTATAAGAGTACGGCGCGTCCTCTGTGTGGAAGCGAGGGGCTTTTTTATAATTAGACGGAGAAACTTTAGACAGGCAGAGACACTGCAGCTCCAGGGCCCGGCGCAGACACACAGACCAGACACACAGACCATACACACAGACACATACACATACACACAGACACATACACACAGACCTACACATCACATACCACATACCATACACAGACACATACCACGACCATACACAGACCATACCCACTTCCTCTTTGCCTTTGTTAGCCTCTCTTTCTCTCTCTCTCCCTCCTGAAGGAAAGAAGAGGCAAGAGGCAGAGTGTTTCCTTCAGGCTGCTGGGCGGATCCCTCCAGACCAGGGGACCAATCAGCAGCCATGCTCCTCAGAGACTAGAAGTAGCTTGACAACCAGCCTGACAACCAGCTAGCCAAAGTTCACTTGCTCTTTTTCCCCCCCCAAACAACCCCAGCAGGGACTATTTTCCGGCTGTGAGCGCTGCCCTTTTTCCCCTATCCATCCTCCCTCCCTCCCTCCCTCCCTCCCTAGCCCCCATCCCTCCCTCCCTCCCTCCCTCCCTCCCTCCCTCCACTCCCTCCCTCCCTCCCTCCCTCCCTCCCCTCCCTCCCTCCCTCCCTCCCTCCCTCCCTCCCCCCCCTCCCCTCTCTCCTATTTCTCCTGGAGCATCAGAGGGTGAGGTTGTTTATACCCACTGGATTCTCAACTTTCTAACTGGCTGTTTGTGGATGGACGATTTGCCTTTGGAGAGATGGAGGGAGGGAGGGGGGAGCTGGAGGGCTGGAGGGAGCGGGCTGGGAGAGGGCGCTGGAGTGTTGCGGAAGGGGAGGAACAGTGAAGGCTCTCACCGTGGAGTGGATCTGACAGACGCTTGGAGATAATACTCGTCCTGTGTGTGCGTGCGTGTGCGTGCGCGAGAATGAGGGAGGGAAACAAGCAAGCTTGTGTTGTCGTGCGTGCGTGTGTATGTGTGTGTGGAGAGCCATGACAAGTGTATGAGTCAGCCGGAGAGCTGGGCTGTCGTGTTCCAGAGAAGGAAGACTACTTTCATCAAGTGGTGCAAATATATGTGCACCAAATCAGGCAGCTGAACAATGAGCAGTGTGTGTTTTATTCTAATGGGGCTCACTTGAGAAAATCATATTATACAGCGCAATATGATAATTCCCACACCCTGGCTGAACTGGTGAATCGGTGCAGGCGTTGTAGTCTCAAATGTCAGCATAAATTTGCAAAATAAATGCAGCCAGCATTCAGCAGGGATGGGGGTCTTTCTGGTGTGTGTGTGTGTGTGTGTGTGTGTGGTGTGTGTGTGTGTGTGTGTGTGTCAGAGAGTGAGTGCGTGAGAGATGGAGAGAGAAAAGGGGAAGTGAGTATGTGTGTGTGTGTGTGTGTGTTGGACAGTGAGTACATCCTACCATTAAGTGTACTGTAAGTCACTATCTTTGACTGTGTCAATGTATGTGTGTGTGTGTGTGTGTGTGTTTGTGTGTGTGTGAGAGAGAGAGACAATACCAGGGGACGGTCATCTAGGTGGTAAACTAGTTCTCTCTCCTCTACTCCTACCTGCTCCTCTCTCTTCTCCTATCTTCCTGTCTCTATCTCTTCACTTCTCTTCTCTCTTCCTCTCTCCAAGACTAGCCTCCTAGCTCCTAGACTTGCCTCCTAGCTCCTAGGATCCCACAAACAATCCCGCCATGTAAACCCACTGACCGTCTCGGACAAAGACACTCCCACTTCCTGTGCAGACATCCAATCCCAGAATCCTTCTGGTGATGTCTCGAGTCCGGACTCATCAACAGGCACACAGACAGGACAGACATTCATCACTCCTATTGGTGTGTGTGTGTGTGTGTCTGTGTGTGTGTGTGTGTGTTACATAGAAATGAAAAACAAATGCATTCCCACATGCACTCTTGTGAAACAACCACTACCAAAACACGCACACTCACCTGCACATAAGCATATATGCAACTGAAAACATTTCTCTGTGTGTACTGAGGAGAGACCCCAAGGTTCAAACAGTCAAAGCTTCAGACCGTGACTGACTGACCCTGGATAAAGCAGGAGAAGCCCGTCCATCTGGATTCCCCCCCGGATCAGAGAGATTCTCTGAAGTTTCTGGCAGGACATTATGACACCCTGGTGAGACAGGGTGTAAGAGTTCCCTGTACTTTGGCGCTGGCTGGACGGGACGGCGACAGGCATCCCCCATTACTGCATCATGTGCAGGCGGCTTGGCGTCCAGGGGAGGGGAGAGGAGGGGAGAGAAGTGTAGAGCAGAGCAGAGGAAAAATACCCCCCCCCCAAAAAAAATAATATATTCACAAGCATGCTCTCGGGAAAAGATGACTTACGTAACCGGCGCCACGAGACCCAAACACTAACCTGTACGTATGAATGAGCAACTGGCTGAGTCTCGTCTCTCAGTATGTTTAACTAGAGACCCAAAGTCATGTCTTCACACCCTGAGCGATTGACCCCGAACAAGAGCAGCACTTGCACTTGAGCTTCACACTGGATCAGGGAGATTCTCTAAAGTTACTGGCAGGACACTGGGACATTCAGACCTGGGTGGTGCTACTGGTACTCGTTAGCGGTGGGTCTCCATGTGCCGGGGGGAGTCGCTACAGCTAGGCTGACAACTACTGACAAGTCGGCTCTGACTACAACTGATACACGCTCGTACACGACAGCTGACCTGCCAGCTGTTGTCGGAACACACACACATCATGCATGTCCGCACATTTCCAGGTCAGGTGTGGGGGGGAGTGACCGGTCTCCCTCCGGCACCATTAATGATCAAGCAGGTCTCACGGACAATGGCGAAACCTTTTTTTTTATCGGGACACGGGGCAGTCTCGACAGGATCACGTCTTCCTGTTTAAACATTGGCTCGTCACAAGACCTCGACGTACGCAGAAAGTGCCAACGCAAACCAAACACGACGCTGGTTTTTCCATGTCCTCTGGAAATCATTTGAGTGGGACTGAGATTGGAGTTCAGCCCCTTCGTGAAGGGCAAAAAGGCAGTTTTGCATCTCTGTCTCTCTTTCTTTCTTTCCAGCCCTCCACCAAGGAGGAGGGGGGCTGCAGGAGACAGCTGCATCCAGCTCACAGGCACTCTCCCTGGGGCCCTGTGCTGCCCAGCGCTGCCTCTCCTCTCCTCTTCACACACACCCAGACACCAGCCCAGCCCAGAGACAAATCATGCTCAACTGGCACCGAGGGGCATCCACTGCCAACTCACGACCCCCCTGCCTCAGTGTGCGCTCCTGCATTCTCTTATTGCCTCGTTCTTTGAACCCATCCCCCCCTTCTCCCCCCCTCCCCCCCCATCCACACTATCCCGGCCCTGTTTGAATAACGACATAGTAAATCATACGCTACATGTTCCAGACCCAGAACCTCTTCAGCGCTGTGTGTGTGTGCGTATGTATGTGTGTGTGTTTGAGTGTGTGTGTGTGTTTGTGTGGATGCTATCATGTACAAGCGTGGTTGTCTTTTCTTTCAAGCGTACGTCAGCCAGTAAGAGTCCATTTAAATTGTGTCAGAGAGGATGAGAGAGGGCGAGATGAAAACAGAGAAAGAGAAAAGACGGAACAAGGGAGTGTGAGCAAGAAAAAGAGAGATATATACAGAGTTGTAGGACCTGATGAAGGAGTGTGTGGTTTAGGTTTAAAACCCGGGCCCTGACACCCATTAACCAGCAGTCAGGGAGTTTAGGAAACATTGTCAGGAGACGACTTGTGTGTCTAAGGGTGTGTGTGTGTTGGGGGTGGGGAGGAGGGGGGTATGTGTATGCATGAGAGAGAGAGAGAAAACAAACGCAATGAATGTTTGTGTGAGATAGAGGGAAGATAATCCTAAAGTTATTTCACATCAACTCTGTCCTCATACCTAACCGACCCCATGTTTACATTGTGATTGGTTGAAACAGTGCCTTGTGCATTTCAATCAGGGAAGTGCAAAATTGTGCCCCTAACCCCAGCCTTAACCCCACCTCTGACCCCGGACCCAGCTCTAACCTCAGCCCCGGCCCTAACCCCAGCCCCAGCCCCCAGCCCCTGATCTGAACCATACAAACGCTTCACTGTCAGATTAGGAAGGATTAGCAAAAAACACCAGCCCGTCCCAACTCTGCCTTATGATGCAGAGAGTACTTCAACTGAAATCTCCACACAGCACTACAGATGGCAAACCCCTAGTCAAGGAGAGCAACTCTGTCTCAAGCTTCCCCTCTGATTGGGTGTCTCTATGCGTCTCCGTAAAACCATGTAACCAATGGCTCGTTGAGTGATAATGAAACACCCCCCCACTGGTCTAATATGCATGGATTCATAGGTACACAGCACTCACATACACACACTCTAATACACTGACGCACGTCTCTCCCATAGCGCTGCACTCCTCTAGGCTGACTGCCTCAAACAGAAGCTCGGTAGGGGCTAATCTCCATTGTGTTTTAAAATATGACACACACACACACGCACACACACACACACACACACTCTCTCTCTATCTCTCTCTCTCTCTCTTGACAGACGCCCTGGTTGGTATTTTTATCCATCCCCAGAGCCATTCATGGACCGCAGGCCATATCACTCTGCAAAGACAGAGGGTTCCAGAGTCACCCTCTCCAGCTCTCCCTGCCCCCGAGCACCAGGCCTGGGACATGTCTGGGGGGAGGAGGGGGTGGCAGAATGTGGAAAGAATTTAGACTGTTATCAGCCTGCCCCCCTCCTGGACCACTGAGGCACTCACATTCTCTCTCTTTTTCAGTCTCTCTTTAACACACATCCACAATTCCCACCCCGTACATCCCCCAACACCACCACAGACACCAAACATGAGCTCAGGGCTGGCCGCGGTGCAGGCCCCCTTCCCTGCTCTGCCGTGTTCCTCTACTCTATGTGCCTCCTGTTTATCTGCCTGCTCATAGGCCAGCCTGGACCAGGAGGAGACGTGATAGGCCAGCCTGGACCAGGAAAAGATCTAGATCCAAGAGGCAGTGAGAACACGAGAGGTTAAACCTTTGGAGGGGAGGCCTCTTGCAACACAGAGGAGCGCCAGTCAAGGGGGGTTGCCAGGTTTGGTCGTTGCTCTTTCAGATGTGCGCCGCTTGTAAAAACGCTGAGTGGAATGAAGTGAATGACGGGAGGCTTGATAAGGGGCCGCCGGACTTGCGTCCAACCAGTGAGACAAAGGTCGTCTGCAGCTTATCGCCAGCTCCTGTTATCTCCTCTCTGTACTATTGGTGGTGGGGAGTGGGGAGGTGAGAGGGGCTATAGTCCGTGAACTCACTTATTTCAGTTACTGAGTCCAGTGGGAAGTGTCTAGTACTCAAAAAGGCAATATAGTGTGATTCCAGGGTTGTTCCACATTTGCCACTGATGCCACTCATGACAGGACCTTAGCGGGTTCATTTGAACTAACATCCGCTTCCTGTTTTCCAGATAAACAAGCAAGCACACGAGACTGCACTGCCAAGCTCCATTGCCTTGACATAAATCATGCAATTAGGCTTCGACAGACAACCATGGAGATACGGGAACAGAATAACATGGCGCCTTACCTCAAACAGATTCGAAGCCTCGTTGCCATACTGACTGGAGATGATCTCTGATTGGTCACTGTACCACTTGAGCCCGCCCAGGAAGCTGTCTGCATCCAGGTCGCTGACGTCCAGCTCTGATAGGTCCAGCTCTGGCAGGTCTGGACAGAGGGGCTGGTCCTCACCCACTAAGGCAGCACACTGAGAAGAGAGAGGGGGACAACCACAACATTAACATGTGTAAATATGTCCTCAATTCAGCTGGAAGCTTCGCAGGTAAACTGACTAGTATCTGTCAATCACGCAATGTTGTTTGGGCTCTATTCACAGATGTGTAGGATTGTTCTGACCATGGTTCATTTGAATGCACCATTTGTACACTTAGCTTACCACAATATCATTAGACAGTCATTACGCAAAATAATGCCACAAGCATTCATGAGGCTTTGTACAAGCTGATTGACTACGTAGGTTTGTCAGCCTCCTTTGAAAGAGAGCATGGCTAGACTTGCCACCTGATTGACCATGGCGCGGCGTGTACCACTGCTATGGCCCAGATTTCATTTCTGTCACGGCTGTCTTTTCTCTTTCGTACATTGTGATCCACACGGGAGCCCAACACCGCTAAATACTGCTTGTTGACATTACTCATCGTCCGCTTTCATGTGTCTATGCGACAGCTGTTCCACGGCTCTCCAGGCACAAATCATCGGATTCATCGAGCTGTGATCGAGGAGATCCACACTTTAAATCTTTCATCCGCCTTGGCCGTGCACGAGAGGCGGGTATGGGGATCATGACACGACGCCAACAGTTGCAGGCTCAATGTAAACAAGTTCCAATAAGCGGGTCGCTAACCTACATTTCTTTTCCAGGTGCCAAGATGTTACAAATGTTAATTGCTTCAGCGAGCCGCGCTCGCAGCAAGGTTAGGCTCCCGCGCCAGCATTTCATCTTGGCACACGCAGTCTCACTTGAGAACACCATGCACCTCCCAGACGACCAAGGAGAGCGCAACAAGAAGTGAGACAAACGCAGGTATTTCTATTTGAATTTAGATTCCCCTCCCATGAAGTGTCCCACATGACATGTTCGTGAATACCTGTTAATGTAAAGTGTGATACAGCGTTACAAGTGCTGTCAAGGAAATGTCGTCATCGGACATGGCAGTGTCTCGAGGACACTGGACACCCCGCGGGCACACCTGTCAGGCAGCTGGTCCAGGGGTCGTGCAGAGGCTGGGCGGACGGGTATGAACCGGAGTGTCATTCAGTGCAAGAGTGCGACGGACATAGTGCCAAGTGTGGAGTAAGATAAGAACCCAGATACTTTTATCACAGTTAAATTGCACTCATGATTGCGCCAGCATGAGGACATAACTAATACGAGGCCGTACAAGGGGCAGCATACATGCCTGGATACAAGCCCGGACCCCAGCCCCAGCCCCAACGAACAAATAGCTAGACTAAAAGTCTATTTGTTCTATAAAAGTCTGACAATAGGAAAACCCTATACGAATCAGGGAATTAAAGAATGTGTCAGATGTTTAAAAAAACTCCCTTATAAGATCAATTTGCTTTCAATCGTCTCATCGACTTCCAATGGTACTAAAGAAACAGCGCCGCCAGACAGTGAGCGGGGTAGAGCGCAGCTCCACAGCCGCTGTGATTTATACGCACGCAGAACACACAGAGGCACCTGCTAGCTGGAGCTTATTAGGAATGTGACCAGGACTCGGGAGGCAATCCACTGATTGTAAAGAAGGTCTGGCGAAATTGCGTTGCATGATTTATGCCGAACTGTATGCACTGGCGTATCTTGAAATAAAAGCTCTGTAGAATTGGCTACGCGTCAACACTTGATATGATCCTGGAAAGACACGCACATACGCGTCGAGGTTGTGCTGAAGCACAAACACCGAAGTAAGCTACTAAATGTCCCAGGCAAACGACATGATTTTTTTTTCCGTCACAAGTAAACCAATAATTCACTCTATCAATGATATATGCAGTGTTGAAGAGTACCAGCATGAAATCATTCGCCCAAAATCTTAAAAGGAAAATAAATAAATGCATGCATACTTGGTGAATAAGTAATGAGTTTGGCTGTTATTTGTAAATAAAATCTTAATTTGCTTTATCCCACCCCAACAACACACAGCCTGGATAATTGCATTGTAAATAGCCTGTCTTTCGTATCATATCACAAAGTTATTCGTCCGATTGAATATTATCTCTATAAATGCAATAAGTCGCTGTTATCTGCAGACAGCTCTGTGGACCTTTGCGTCCATAACAAATTGTATGAACATGATGGACATATTAACAAGGTTGGGGGAGGTAAATAGTACAGACAGTATTGTATGCTTTGCTACTGTATAATCTCATTATTTAAGCAGCTATTACGGAATTAGCATTTAAGGAAAAACAATGTATAGCTACGTCTGGTAATTGTCAAGACTGTTAAGACACATCTCCCCTGCTAATCACTGCACGTAAAGACTTTAGTAGAAAGGTAGAACATTCGTATAGAATCTCCCCATTTTGTTATAAGCAATTGAGCTAAGATTATCCAAAAGGATGTTGGCACAGGCGCGCCCGATACCGTTTACAATGCTCCAGCTACCATCGTAATGCCAGATAGCGGTCCCTATGTATAATCATAGCTTTCCTCTAGACATAAACATGCTTATAACCAAACAAACCCCGACAAAACATAGTTATCTTAGGATACGTTTACGTGTGCTACAGTACAATACCTGACTGAGAAACATTTCTGTCATGCTATCTTCAAAAGCGGATACTTCTTAACAGCGGAACAGGAGCGCGTACAGTCCGTGAATGGAAAGATCTGCAAGAGCATGTCAACATTCTTTCCGACTGCACGACATCCTAGGGACGCGGCCAGCAGCGAACTCCGGAGCTGCACGAGAAACCCCGCTCTCGCTGCCTACACGCAGGGACCTAACGACTAAACCAAGTGACAATATGAAGTAAAAGAGAGCAATTCTTAGCATATCCCCTTGATTTGTCAGATATTCCTGCGCTGTGATTTCCCCGCTTCCCTCTCCTCAGATGAGCGTATAGCGCAGTGTGGCGACAGCAGCAAAGAAATCACGCTCTTGGGTGTTCAGTGCGGTCCATCTTCCCAGAAACGGTCCAGAAGCGCTATAGTTGACAATAAGTTGGATATTTAGAACTGCTCACCTCTAATTCTCTCCACACCGAGTCCTGGTTACACCTGTCCCACGCCATCCAGGCACTGAATGACGGTCCGCAAAACAAAAAAAGAAATCGGGCAAAAAGAAATCCACTCGCGCTCCACTCGCTCTCACAGACAACTGCCCCTTGCTGAGAATGAACTGAGGGCACCTGTCTTACAACTGCTTTCCATCACATGACAAAGCTATTAAAAGTAGGCAGGGGAGTGACTCCCCTCTACCCCCCTCCCCACTACTCGCCAATGACGTACTGGGAGCAGGCGGGGTCTGGCACGCGCATAGTAGCTCGATCTATTCCAACTATAAAACCGTTCACTTCACATGACACGGCGAGATAAAAGACACAAGATAAAAGCGATGCCGAGGACCTGAATCGTCGCTTATATACATATCAAGACGGCGCTGCCAGGCGGTGCATTGGACTTTAATTTATGAGAAAAATAAATAGATGTTCCGGATACCGTAGCCTGTCGCAAGCAACAAATTGACTGCACATATAATCTGTGTGACACTATGTAAAGCGCCACTCAAAACGGATTAACTAGACTATGTGTATATGCCACCATGTAAAACGTAATGCATAACAAAGATTGAATAGACTACTATTTGTGGACGACTTCCCATTTTTCCCAAGTAGCGTAGGTCTATATGAGTACTAGAGAGATTGTCTTTAAAAGCATTCGAATGTATTGCGCTGTGGCTGACCTTTTGCTATCATTTCAAAATAGTTTCAACACTGCAGAGCAGACACGTCATCTAGCTGGCTATTGGTTGCATATTGTAGTAGTCTATGCCCCGCGTCTGTTAAAAAACTGTCATTCGGATACTGGTCATGTGCGTAAAAGCTGCATCCTTGTATATCCGGCATTTGTTCTTCTAAGAAAAGGTATGCTACACGTTTACCCGCACGGTTAATTTTAAAGCACCGTTAACTTGAATTTCAGGTTTTTCTACCCCGTTAAGAAGTGTTTTTGCATGCGCAACATAGTAGTTCGTTTTCTTTCCAGCAAAGCCTGTGGCTAGTTACTTAACAGTATAACGACTGAATAAAAACGGGTTAACCCCAAATGTATGTTCACTAGTTGGGCTGAACTAGTTTATATATTTTTAGTAGTTCAAACATAGTATTCTTTACCGGAGTGTTGAAATAAAAGTGCAGATGATAGTATCAACCGTGTATACAGTAGAAACACGGAGTGTATACGAAACATCACCAGAGAAAACAATAATAAAACCTCTGTGGATATTTCAAACAAAGTGGGTCAACAGACTCGTGGGGGGCGAACAGCCTATTGTCTGAGGCTTCACCGGTTAAAAAACATTTCTAACATTTACAAGTCTCTTAAACTAATGGAGGATTCAGTAAGTGGTATGAGGTCGATTTTAAACATAGGTACACTAAATAGTCAGCTTTTGTGAGTGCAAAAAACCTTATTGTTAAGAAATCAAATATTCAGCTCATAATAAACCTTAGTTTTTCTTCCCAAGTGAAACACTGGCATGGTCATCTGTATAACAAAAACTACCCCCTAGCAAATATAAATCTAACTACTTATCAAAAGTGGAATTCATTGAAACTAATCTGCACATTAAGGAGTTCCGTCCATGGTACCTTGAGATTCACCTGTGCATGCAAAGAGCAATTGTCTCCCTAAATTAGCAAGCAGGAAATTGCACGGCAAAACGTAAAGAAGTGACTGGCGCTGGGATTGTGGCGCACACACAAAGTGGAAGTGTGTGTGGCTGCTTATTGCCTTCCGAGGACCTCCTCACCAGCACACACACACACATCTGGTTCACCGGGCCCGCCACACACTCCTCAGCCAAGTGTGCCCTGAGCAGGTGGTGTGCAGTGACCTCACCGGGCCCAGATGGAGCCCAGCCACACACATCGTACAGGGGACCAAAAGAGTGACACACAACTCAATGGATGGTGGCCTTGCAAGTATGGCGGAAATAAAGCATCAAGACAACGGAGATACAACCTCGCGAATCACATGCGACAGATGCAACGACGCTACGGATTCATGCCGCGCCGCAGTTGGGGGACCAGAGGAACGACTCTCCGCAGTGACGCTCGGAGTATCGGAGACATCAAGCACGAGGATTGCATTGTTTTATCATCCAGGACAGCCCTATGGGTGACGTCGGATATCAAACAGATGCTGGAATAGCTCTGTCTTCAGCAGAGGCACGACTCACACTTTAGAGCATTATCTGATTGTACCCTTCATGCCAATTAAGACAATAGCAGCTAAAAATAGACAGGACTGCTGTGTGTTCTTTTTTCTGTCGACAAGGATCGGATTTCTTTCTCTTTCTTCTTGATATATTTTGTTGCCAGTGCGGGAGCCGCGGTGTTCGTTTGTTTCGATTGGCAGAAGCCTTATAGGTTTTGGAATCATCTCCATGTTTTGAAGCCGAGGATGTGTCTGAAGACGATGTGTTTGAGGAGGGTGTGGTGGATGGTGTTGGAAGCAGTTAGCTGTTAGGGGTGAATACGCTTCACACCCCGCCCTACACCCCCCCTCTGGCCTCAGGAGCGGAGAGGTGGCGGTTGGGGGAGGGGGGGGGGTGGGGAATTGCGCGGGGCCCGTCGGACGAAGGCCTCCGCACGCGACGGGCGAGCTGAGAACCTCTCTGCTGAGAACCTCTCTGCTGGTCATCAGCGGAGGTGTAGGGGAGCCCAGATAGACAAGCTGGATAGCCCGCGATGGATTAAGTTGTCACTGGTAATTGTCTAAGACACTGTTACTTCACGGTGTCGGGGAAACCACAGACGGGGTGGAAGGCAGAGCGGTAGCGGCGTGGCCGTGGCCGAGCGCCGGCTGTGGGGAGCTCTCAGATAGCTCCGAGGGATGCTTTCACACCAGCTTACATTAAGACCTCCCTCTAGATGTTCCCCCTCAGAGGGGCCGGCCTACAGTAGGAGGCGTGAAGACTCGTTCACGCCCGCTCGCCGCTCGGGGTATTGTCGCGTGACAGACTCGGCCGCGACGGGTCTTAGAAGCTCTCGAAGATCTAGACCACCGATTTTTCACGAGTCCAGGGTTTGAAATAGTCTTACTCGTTGAAAGTACTTCTGAATTTATTTCGCCTAATTTCAATTTGATGGTATCGTTTATCCCGTATTGCAGGTTTGGTCCTGTTTTGGTTTTGTGCTACAGCCATAGTGGCATCCAGAGTTTATGCGTTAAGATATGATCAACTTGTGTGTGTGGTGGATGAAGGAACCCATTGGATTGAAGATGTGTGTGTGCCACTGGTCTGCAGGGTCTGCTCTGTGTTGGGGGGGGGGTTAATCACTGGGAGGCCGGAGATATCTTCCATCAACATGTATCCTAACATCTGGCCAGTTACTAACCCACTGTCTGAACTCACACCAGTTTCTCATTGGTCAGAGACAGGAGATCTCACTAACCTCTTCAAGTACTGTTCCTGGGAGTGATAACGTGCCCAGTTCTCTGCTTAATGTCCCTCCAGGGCTGACAGCCTGGTCTCCTGCTCGAGGGTTAATGTGCTCTGGATGAAAGAGGAAGTGGTCATGTTTCACTATGGGCCAGGCCGTAGCTGACCAGTTGACCACAGGAAGTGTAACAGGATCCATATGTGTTCCCTGAATACACAGTAGCATCCTATTGATATCAAATGATGGAAACAGGACTTCCTAAACTGTAAGACACCCAACAGGCCTGACCACAATGAGGTCATAGCACGAGGAGGAAGACTTCCACTATGTTCCATACATCTGATATACATGCGCCCAACAATCTAGATCCGTCTTTGAAACGAGTAAAGATGGTCGGACGGGCCACGACGCAAACTAATGGAAACAGCACGCCTGTGAGCTCTTCCAACTTGATATGGAGGACACATAAAACCTCATCCGAGAAGTCGGGTCTCGTGCGTCTCACTTCAACTAAAGTGACAATTCTTTCCGTGAAGGACACTACATTACACCGCGATGCCTAGCACATGCATAAGCAGCCAGATTCAAGAGAGGCCAGTAGATTAGCACCTTGTGCTTTTCCACACCCTACCCCTTGGCAAGCTGCTATACACTTCTCCTTCAAAGAAGATACGTCCCTCTCCTTGTACACTGCCCTTTATAGAAGATACGCCTCCTTGTACACTGCCCTTCATAGAAGGCTTCAGCCCGCCACCAGCAGCTTGCTGAGTGTGTAATCCTTTCCATCAATGAACTCCACTGTGTCATTTAGCAGGTCTCAGGGTGGCGGCCATTCTCCCTGTGGAGAGTCCAGCTCGCGTTATTAAGGCAAATGGCATGAAGGGGGCCGTGGCGAGTTAGGCCGAGCAGAGCCTTGAAATTGAAAATAACATTGGTCCCACGCAGGGCCGGTAAACACAAAAGGGGCTGGAGGCTCAGCGGGTGGGCCACCCGACTCTGCTCTCCAACCCCCACCATCCTAGTGTTTCTAGAGGAGGTGGTGTGCAGCGAGCCTCGCAGACCAATAATATCACGGTGGCTCTGAGAGAACGTGCTGGAAGTCTCTCGTCGGAGCTTCCCCCGATGCAAGGGGCTGTTTCTGGGCTTGTTTAAACCCACCAGCCAGTCATGAAAGATGCATGTGTGGTGCGAGGGCGTGCGGCGGGCGCAGGCGGGGTGGGCTGGGTACGAAGCTGCGGTGCGCCAACGCTTCTGGGCTGATGCTGGCGGGGGGCACTTTGGGCTTTTGCTTGGGTGGCACTCTGGAGGGATGTTAAAGTCATGGACCATGAGGGCTGGGCTGCACACACACACACACACACATACTAATGCAAGTCCCCACGACAATGTTTCCATAAAACAGAATTTTAAGAGTGTTGTAAAGGTCCAGCAGATGCCAAATGTTGTTTACCTGTCCTCAGAGTGACAGTAGCTAGGAGTGGACGTGCAGAGCAGATTAATACAGAGGTTAACCTAGCTAGTTAGTGTTACAGGTAACACCTAGTGTTACAGATTAATACAGAGGTTAACCTAGCTAGTTAGTGTTACAGGTAACGCCTAGTGTTACAGATTAATACAGAGGTTAACCTAGCTAGTTAGTGTTACAGTTAACACCTAGTGTTATAGATTAATACAGAGGTTAACCTAGCTAGTTAGTGTTACAGTTAACACCTAGTGTTACAGATTAATACAGAGGTTAACCTAGCTAGTTAGTGTTACAGGTAACGCCTAGTGTTACAGATTAATACAGAAGTTAATTTAGCTAGTTAGTGTTTCAGGTATTTAAAATGGTTAATCTAGCTAGTTAATGTTACAGGATATAGTAATACAGAGTTAACCTAGTTTAGTGTTACAGATTAATACTGAGTTAACCTAGTTTAGTGTTACAGATTAATACAGATAGGTTAACCTAGTTTAAAAAAGAAACACCATGGGTCACATGATACAAAGTTCACCTGTTTCACAAAAACACGTGAAATACAAACAGTTTAGATTCGGCCACAAAGACATCCAGGAAAATGTTGATGATCGTTATTGCGGTTTGTACTCCCTGACCCCAAGGCACCGCCACTACAAGATGGCGCAGACTCGGAAAAATAATACGAAAGGCATGTCGGAGATACTTGGACAGCGAGTCTCGTGTTCCTTATGTACTCTTAGTACTGGCCTGGTGCCAGAGCAGAACTAGGTCAGTTGGAGTGCAGTCTGCCTGATGGAACCCCATGTTCAACCCACACCCAGGGAGGAAGAGAGGGAAGGAGAAGGAGTGGAGGAGGAAGGAGAGGAGGAGGGAGAGGAGGGGAGGAGGAAAGGAGTAGGAGAAGGAAAGGAGGAGGAAGGTAGAACAGGAGGACGGGTGGGAGAGGGGAGGAGGTTGTGGGATGCACAGGTAGAAATTTCGAGAGCAGCACAACGCAGGATTCCTCTTTACCCCATATATCACAGAAACGTGAGCAACTAACGCTGCGCCCCACGGTCCAGTGCGGGCCTAATTATTTTGAGGAATGAAAAGAGGAGGAGAGAGAGAGAAACCATGTGAATGTGCAATTCTTTCATGCGGCCTGCATACGGGGTGCGTAACCACAAGCCCGGAAAAATCCTTACGGCACAATAAAACTGATTGTATCATCACCTTTTTTTTTCCCCTTACAGGGTGCATTTCTACTTCTCTTTTCATCCACTCCTAAAAGGAGCGTGCGCCGCCGCGGAGGACGGCCGCTACGGGAGGAGGGAAAAGAGCAGGGGAGGAGTGCGGAGGGAGGGCGCAGTCGATTCCCATTTTCACTGAGGCACTGTCAGAGAGAGAGAGAGAGAGAGAGAGAGGAGAGAGGGAGAGAGAGAGAGAGAGAGAGAGAGAGAGAGAGAGAGAGGGAGACATGACGGATACAGATGGACAGAGAGTGGGCGCCCCGTGACAGAGGAGGGGGACGTAAGAAAAAAAGAGAGAGATAGAGAGAGAGAGATAGCAGCAGATGAAGAGGGTGCAGGTGGATGGATTCAAGGGGACAGATATGGAGAAGAAGATGGAGAGATTGGGTGACAAGAAGAAGAAGTGATTAGCAGGGGAGTGGACGATGGGGTGACGGGAGGTCTGGAGGGACGGCTGGAGGGACGAGAAACTCCCCGTATCACAAGCCCCCCCGAATAAACAAGAGCTGACAGCCCCCCCCTCCCCCCATCCCTCTATCTCTCGTCGTCGCGAGCCTGGCGACTCTCCACCCCTCATGGCCTGACTCAGCCCGACTGACCATACACCAGCCCCTCTGTCATGGCGCGTTATCGCGTCGATAATCTAAATACATGTTAGGCCCCTTTCCTCCCTCCCTCCCTCCCCCCCGCCCCTCCACACACGCACACTTTCCCGTCACGGTCAGATATCTTCCTGCTTACGATGTGTATCTGGGGCCACACGTGCTATATATTCATTTACAGGAAGGTCTTTCAATCGGCACGCACGCACACACACACACACTGTACACACAAACACACACACACACAGCAAACATGACCTAAGCACCCTGGGTGAGTATCGTGTTACGAGAAAGTGCCGTTGTGCTGTAATCCTGCAATCCCCTTTGTAAATGATATCTAACAGGAGGAACTAATGAATTGAGAAGAGGGTTCTATTCATTGATGGTGTTTTGAGATCCCTCAATCTACTCCACAAAGAACTGAAATGTTTTGGCCAACATCCAACACCTTTGAAGTGCGAGAGGACGTAAGCCGATTTTCATGGGAGCTAAGTGCCGGTAGTGTGGGTAGCTTCAGCCGTCGGTAGAGGTTCTCACAGGCCCCCGTTCTCCACCCCGAGGTCAGTCCTGATGGCCAATCCAGACAGATAGTTTCTATAACGGCTCGCACTGACAGACACTCAGCTTGTGCTTGTCTGTTTTCTAGTCAGCTCTTTGATGCTCAGCCGCCCCCCCCCCGCCCCCCCCACCCCTGCACCTCACCACCCTACCCACGCCTCCCTTGACTTCAGTGCTCTCTCGCTCTCCCCCTTTCTCTCTGTTTCTCTCTCTCACCCTTATGCTCTCTCTCCCTTTTCACTCCTTCACTTCCCCTCCCTCTCTCTATCCTCCTCTTGCTCTCTCTCCCTCTGTTCCTATCGTCCCTCCCTCTTTCTTTCCACCTCTCTCCACTCCCCTTCGCATCCCACCTTCCCTCCCGCTTTCTCTCTCCCCCCTCTCCTTCACCTGTCTCCCTCCCTCTTCCTCTCCCACTCTCTCTCCCCCTCATCACTTCCTCTCTGTCTTTCTGTTCTCCCTCACATGGCGCTCTGCGACCACGGGGACTCGTCGCCACGGTAAACAGGATTAATCAGCGCTGGCGCCGGAACACTCTGGTCCAGATGACGCGTGTAATTAAGGAGTAATTGGCACGTCATCTCTACATGAGGAAGGATGACATGCAGGGACGCCACGCCGCTAGCAGCGTACCCGCTGGAGCTATGAAGGCCGCTAACTCGGACCCCTTCCCTCGACCTCTGACCCCTGCGAGCGGCCGTTCTCTCTCCGCTGACTTCCGCTAACTCACTCCCCGGCATTGTGATTCGCCTGCTTACTTGTTTATTTACATGCTAACACACTTAAACAGTAATTTGCTAACTCATTCATTTATTTACATGCTAACCCACTTACGGGCGTTCGCTCGCGCCGACTTATTCATTTATCCACATCCGAGATGACACTGTCGCTTGCTAGCATATTCATTCATGCACACAGGAAGTCACTTACGCTCTTCCTGGTTTAATTGCCTCTGTGCACTCACAGTGACGGGCTTCACAGGGCTCTATGTAATGTGGAGATGGCCGAGATGCCCTTAGATGTTTGAGGTCGCCCCTGGCTTCAACAATAGCTGAGGACTGAGCCCTTATCTCGGCTCGGAGCTGGGGGGCAGATCTGGGAGGTGTCGGAGCCAGGACCGGGGTTCACCCTGGTGTGTTTGTTGCATGGTGGTATTTTGCAGTCGGGGAATGACAAAGAACATGCGGGGGGGCTGCTTGAGCTGATGAGCACAGCACAGATCAACTTGACATTCAGATTTTGTATGGGGATATATATCGAGAGAGAGAGAGAGAGAGAGAGCTTTGTTGACCATGTACATGTTCTTGCCAGGTTGCTGGTTACTACCTGAGAGGGGCCTGATAGGAGGGATGGGAAAGACCTGACGGATGGTGGGGGGGGGGCCTGGCTGGCAGGAGGGGGGGTTGCTGGTGCGAGGGACAGATAACCTAAGAGATAGCTGTGGGGTAATTTGCAGCGTGCTCCCTATCTCAGTGGACGCCCATGAGTTGTGCTTGGGGGGGGACGACGGGGGGGGACGCCATAATGGCAAAGCAAATGGCTCATGGAGATCTCCCAGTTGTTTTTCATCACATCAATTTCACGCCCGGCTCCGCCAGGTTCCTCTGACATGCAACAAGGTGGGGACGGAGGGAAGGAGGAAATGATAGACAGGAAATAAGAGTGAGAGAGAGAGAGAGAGAGAGTCGAGGGAGATTGAGGGAAGAAATGGAGAAGACATAACTGTGTAGATATAGTGAAGCTGTACGCTCCTACGCGTGGCTTTTCGGGGATGTGCGTGTGTGTGTGTGTGTGTGTGTGTGTGCGCAAATTTGTGCGTGTCCACACGCGCTCTCGAAGGTTGAGCTGTGTAAGGTGTGTCTGAAGGTATTTTCTTGGGTGTGAGAATACTTGCTTAGCATTTGTGTGCGTGGGGGAAAACAAGCAGTTTTATGTTAGATTATGGAAAAAGAAACGTGAGGGCTGTGAGGGCACATTCCCTCAGATTGCAGCTGGCGCAAAGATATTTCACATCTCCTGGAGTGGCTTTCAAGCTGCTTCTATCTTCAAGGGACGCCCGCTGCAACGATTCCTCCAAATGTTCCTTTTCGACTGACCCTTTGCGAGTGCTAATCTTAAAATGTCATCTGTGTTGCGAACCAACCTGTCAATATAACCCTGCTGTCCCTCTGAAGACATCTAACGGGTCCACTGAAGCACGCTTCCCAGGACGGTGAATATTTAACCCCGCAGTGTTTTATGGGTGTGAGGACCTGAACGTTTGTTTTTGGTTCGTTTTTTTTTCCGTTCTTCCAGATCCACCCCCTTGTGTGCTATGCAACTACATAATCAGAACCAAAGACAGTTGAAACAAAACAAAAAAACGTTTCAACCTCTACCCTTTTTCTTTTTTCATTGGAAAGCAAAATGCGTCTGGAAAGCAAAAAGCGAAGACCGTGTTGTAAACTTAGAACACAGAGCGAGCCAACCACTCCACAAGACTGACAGTGCTGCAAGCCTAGGGGAAAACCCAAGTCAAACAAGCCCCTAACTCATCGGACGATCTCGCCTCCACATAATTAATGACGGCGCATTTTTAATTACCCCTGCGTGGCGGTGGGCACTATGGCTTTGTTTATGAAACCCTGCTGATCCCCATATTAACAGAGTTAGCTTAATGATAGAGGTATTTCACTTAATAGCATTTTTATTACTCCCCGTAAGTATGTGGCGATTAATTAGCGCCAGGCGAATTAAGTTCCTCTCCTGTAATGGCCTACCAACACAGGACATCATTACCCATATCCAGAATCATCCATAACAGAGAGGAGTCAGGTGGCCCTGATGGTGGGGTGGTGAATATTCCCTGGCATCGATGAGAGGTTTCCGAGCACGGGTGTGTGCAGCGCGTCCGAGGGAGATGACAGACCCGGAAAGTTCCGCGATTCATGATTCACGGCGGCCTCAGAGAAAAGAAGTTTGAGAAGACAATTTGTGCCGAGTGAGAGTGAAGTGGGCACCGGCTCTGTTTGAACAGATAATTCCTGAATTAAAGATGGAGTGATAAGTGAGGCAACGGCCGTCGTGAAGAAAGGAACGGAGAGTGAAAGAGAAAGAGCGAGAGAGGAGAGGAGAGGGGGAGAGAATAGATGGAGTGAGGGAGGGAAAGGTCTCACTCCATTCAAAAGATGCTGTGGAATAATAGACCTCCCAGATGTAAATGAAGTCAAATCTTCTGAGCCTGGATGTGAAGGTAATCTAGGGGGAGAGAACACCGTCTGTGTCTTACGGAGGAGGAAATGCAGAGACAGCAAAAGTGACGAGAGCCACTGGTCTGACTGTGGGAATTGGGAACGGATTGAAATGGCAACGGGTGCGATATCTCTAAGCCTTTTTAGACAACTGCGTGAACCCATTCCATTTCTACGACACACACCAGTTTCAGTTAACGGTGTCTTAACGGGAACATGGATCACTCTTTCTGTTTCTCTCTCTCTTTTTCTCTCTGCATTTATCTTTCTTCTGTCTCTCTCTCACTTACTCACTTACTCTCTCTCTCTGTCTCTCTCTCTCTCTCACACACACACACACACACCACACATATACACACAGCCAAGTGCCAGAGATTAAAGCTTTAATTCAGAGGGAGGATGAAACAGGAGCTAGGCATACAGTGTCAATGCTAATGTTGGAGGTTATCTCCACTGCTGACTGCTATTGCAAAGCTTTGTAGTCTGTTGCTCTCTGCATGCAAATGCTAACTACAATGACCCGCTGTGGCCCCATATCTTCTTGTAAACTCTTGTTTTTATCTTTGATAAGCTCTGTCAGTGCGCGAGAGTGTGTGAGAGCGTGTGAGAGCGTGTGAGTGTGTGCGAGCCTCTGAACAGGTGCAGTCCCTCAGCGCAGGAGTATAGACTGACCCCCATCATGGGCCTGCTAACGTGTGTGTCACTCACCGCCGCGCGTGTTTGCGAGTGTGCGTCGCCCGTCTAACCCGCCGACCGTCCACGAACCAGATATAGGTTGTCGCTGGCACGCCGTCTGTGGCGGGCCGTAACGCCGACCGTGGCTGGCCTTGCGTGGGCGCCAGCTGGAGGGGGTCGGGCCCCACGGTGCCCCGTGGAGGGAGGAGAAACAGGGGTCTGCTCGTATAGAAAGGCAGGCTGGCACCATCCAGCCGTCATTAACAATGCAGCAACACTGAACGCACCCATTAATCCGTCCCTGCCCGCGTTCACTCAGCCCAGCCTTGTGTACAGTCTATAAAACCCACCAATTAAAACAAGTACGTTTGGCTTTCCCAGGGCCGACGGACAGTCGTAATGGGTTCTTCTGGCTCACAGGACAATGTTATCAGGAAGAGACCAGCTCAGCCAGACGTAGAGAAGAGATGGATTGGAAATTGGATGATGGAATGATCAGATTATTCTTCTTCTTCAAAAAAAAAGAGAGAGGAGATTTCGGTGAAGCCTTTATAATAAAAACAAGTCATGTACATACTCTTATGTAAATCACGATAATGGCCTCTTTTAGACCATTTTTAGACTTGAATCGTTCAGAAATGCTCATTAGAATACGAGACGGAGTCCTATCAAGATGGATAGGTCATATCAGTCACATAGGCTGCCGGAATGTCCCGGAAGACTGGGACTGCGATCGCCATGGTAACATGCTAATCGAAACCTCTGTCACCGGAGAGAACAATGTCACAACAATGACGAAGGACACCCCGATGTTGAACCGTTGACAGTTGACAGCGTGTCTGTACGACTGCGTAAATCTTACTCGCTTACTAGATATCTATACGGGGGTCCTACCAGCCTGGAAACACAAGCTGACGTGGATGTCAGCTCCGTGGGTGTGTGACATGATTGTGACAGGTTGCCGTGGTGATTGTGACAGGGCTTCTGGGAAGGTGCTAAGATCTGGGCCTTTGAAGCTTCGAGGCCTGGTCTGTAACCGGAGTAGGTTACAACAAGCCATGTCACATGGTTCTCTTGAGGAACATAGTCGTGAGTTCAGAATGTCACCCCCATCCTGTCCCCTCCCCGGGTGGACCCTCCCATACTTCTCTACTGTATGTAAGAATCCTCCACAAGAATGTAGGAAGTCCCCCCCCCAATATGAGGTCTCCAATGCAGGTGGCTAACAACGTGTGCTAAGTACAGAGTGAACCTCGTGACATTTTCAAAGGAAACGTTTGTGGTTACATTTGGGGACAGTCACAGTACGCACCACGTTGTAAATGAACTGCGGACGCCATGCAGGTATGCACAGCTTTTCACTCTGAAGAAACACAAGTACAGAACATGGAGTGGAGACATTCACCACGAGCAGAGCTGAGCCCTTTGTGCTGGGATTTGTTTGTGCATTCAGAGGTAACGTGTGTGGGGGGGTTCCAGACAGATGGCATGTTCTCCAGTGTGAGAAAGACAACACCTATATCCTGAATCCTGTCTACTGTCACTGCCTGAAAACCCACAAGCACCCAGCCAGCCCATTCACACTGCAGGACCACACCGGGAGAAGCAATTTGTCTTCCAGGGCCTTTATACAGTCCCACGCCTAGCGAGCACTGAGATTCAAATCTTTTATATCTCTTTGTTTCCATTGTAAAGACTTAGTGGAGGGAGAGAGAGAGAGAGAAAAAAAACAAGTTTGACCGAAGCCCAGTCGATTATCTCCCAGGTGTGTGACCGGCGTGATTGTAAGGGATCCTCGGCGTTCCCACGAGTCCCTGGACTGAAATGGGCAGAATTAGCTCAGAACAAAACCCAATTCAGCAGAAGTGAAGAAACAGCAGTTTTACATAAAAACGGGAGAGAGAATGCAGAGAAAAGACTCCTCGCTGGAGATGAAGTCAAATCTCGGGCTCCTTTTTCCCTCTGCCCTTGCCTTCCCCCCCCTAACATAGTCAATCATATAGTCCGGCCCTTCAATAAACTATGGGGCTGGGATTGTGTCTGTGGCGGTTCCAATACCTTTTTGTACTGAGGTTAATTACTGGCGAGGCATGAGAAAATTACATTCTCAAAATAAAGTATTCTGATTGGCTCCTCCAACGGCTATTTTAAGTCGTGCATGGTTTCCATAGGAGATTGCTAGGAAACCGGATTTGCAGACTTGTCCGATATCAAGTAACCTCATTTCAAGTCCCCTATTACAGTCACTGTTCTGACATGCAAATTACCTTCTTTTTCCCAGAGCCCAAACATGATTTTTCTCTCATGCAGATGAAGCTATCCCTGTACTTTAGCTCCCACTGTAGTGTGAACACAGACCTTCTTCTTCTATTGATAGCCATGTACTTCCCTCACTCTTCTATTTGTGGGCAGCATGCAGCCTTGCTGAAGCATTGGATCCCAGTACAGAGGAATGGTACAGGGGAGACTGACATTTAGAAAAAGGTTAGGGCGGAGATATTCTCACGCATTTGCTGCTGCCCTCCTATATGATGAGGCGGGTCGGACCTCCGTGAGGGAGAGGGGGGGAGGGGAGGGGGTCAACACAGACCTTCAGTCAACCCTTAACTACTGAGAGGCTGGTGGAGAGGACGGAGGCAGCGTGGTGAAGCAGGACGCTCCCTGCAGCGGCGGTGCTCAGCGCGCTGGGCCCGGGGGCAGAGGGGGGGTCTCATGACTCCGCTCCCGGGGCCATGATTGGGCCTTTTTCCTCGCCGCTGAAAATCTTATTTACTCCCTTCGCCTTCCACATGAGATGGCGACGTCAAGCATGGTTTGCGTCCGCTGAGCTCTCGCTCGGCTGCCCTGTCCCACACGCAGGCTCGCACACATCAGGGCTAATAAATATGTGTGTGTGTGTGTGTGTGTGTAGGGAGCGAGGGAGGGAGGGAGGAGAGTCAGCGTACCACGGCGAGGCTGGAGGGACCAGGCATGATCTCGGGATCCGGGAGTCACGGAGTGTGTTTTATTATCGCTGATGCCTTTTGCGCGTCACGTGAGAGTTAACACTGTTTTAGGCTGCAATGAGCATGTCATCACAAACTGGCAACCCGAGACCAGGGGGGGGCGGCCCGGCGGACCAACTACCCTGGAACCAGGAAATGTCAGCTAGATTGTGTTGTAAATAATAAATGACGCTGGTCATCTTTGGTGGGATTAACCTCAAATTGTGGGCCGTAATGACGCCTTCCTGTGATTGGAGGCTCTTTGCCTGGTTGCCTCTTTCAGAAATGTGGACAAGTCGACATTGACCAAGAACACCCAACCAACTGTCACGACCAATCGGTCCCTCAGCGGGGGTACAGGGGTACGGAGGGGGACGGGGGACGGGCGAGGGGGGGGTCTCACATGCAGCTGTGGAACAGCCCACACACAGAGAGAGGAAGCTGGGGAGGATGAAAGCTCTATATGGCCGAGGAGCACACTTCTTCAGGGGGCTGAAACTCCCCTTCCTGCCCCTGGAGATGGATCATCAAGCCAGGCGTCGTCTCTGACCCTCCTGGAGGTGTGACGTGCTTTGTTCCTAATGACCCACTCGTACCTACCCCCCAGGAGGCAACATCTTGGTGATGGTCCCCCGTCAGTTTAAGGGGATTAAAGGGATGGTTAAATGGCTCGACGGTTACCACCAATAAGTGATTAAATGTACCAGTTCCTTCAGTGGAGCTTTGAAGACAGATTCCAAGTATGGGCCATGTGATCAGAGTACATAAGTACACTAGGTACAATACATAAGCACACTCCGGGCAAAGGTGGCATGAGCCAGATTAGGGTTTGGAGGGCCATGGTTGCCTGTGCCACAGCACAAGAAGGCTACCGGCTAGCATGCCCTCCAAACGGTTCAGTTCAACAAATAGATGGAATCACATGACCCGTTAAATCAACAGCAAAATGCCCTGTAGCCGCGCCGCCGTTGAGACTCGCGCGCCGAAATGAAAGCGACACGGACGGGTGGGAGTCTCTTTTGTGTGCCGTCTCCTTTCAGACCCTCAACACTATTAAAAACAGCCAGCCGATATCGACACCTCTCCATTCCTTCCCACAACAAAAGGAGCAGACAACCAATCGATCCAGAATGGATCTGGAATCGCAGCACCGTCTTTAGAACCTGCCGGCGAGCTGTCAGCCTGGT
>CAEFZP010002833.1:0-35000 GCA_903064625.1 Mallotus villosus
TGTGTTCCTGCTGAGGAACCGGGAGCAGATACGAGAGAGACAACTACGGCTGAGGAGAGACGGAGGGAGGGAAGGAGAGAGGGAAGGAGAGAGGGAAGAAGAGAGGGAAGGAGAGAGGGAAGGAGAGAGGGAAGGAGACCTTGAGTGCGCCGGAGGAGCCAGAGACGACAGCAGCATCAAGTCAGGTCCATGAAGCAAGTGTGTGTGTTTGTTTTGTTTCTGTAGGTGTTTGTGTCGTTATGTTTGTTTTAAAATGCTTTTGAGAGTTTGGTGCTTATTTTGGCTTGTGTGTAACTGACGAGGTAGTCGCAGCGTTTGTGTGTGTGTGTGTGTGTGTGTGTGCGTGCATGTGCACTGCATGGTTACCCGTATCATATTCAACTTGGCAAACATAGCAGATTTCTGACCGCAGAAATAAATGTTTTCCTATTTGTGTCATATCCTGATGTCAGCTTTTCCTGTTAAACCATAAAGCTAATTTCCATGTAACATTGAGTTTAGCACAGTTACAGTAGGCAGGTCTAGACTCACAGGGGCTGCAGCGACTTCCTGTACTAACAGAAACCACCTGACCTTTAACCCAACAGGTCAGCCAATAGAGGTAAAGGAGGCTGTGTCCACCAACGCCCCCCACTTTAAGACCCCTCCCTCTCTCTGTGACAGGGCCCCCATGTGAGTACAGCTCCTGGTGACACTGTGTGTATGTAACATCAAGCCTTGTGTACGACGCCTGTGTACAGCTACCATGACAACAGCTCCATGACAACAAGCTGTCTGTCTGTCTGTCACAGCAGAGCGGGGAGCCTGAACACAGAAGAGGAGGATGCAGGAGGAGCGGGGGGGAGGAGGAGGTGCACAGGAGGGAACAGCAGAGGGAACGTCTCAACACAGAAGAGGAGGGGGAGGTCCACAGGAGGGAACGGCAGAGGGAACGTCTGAACACGCTACTCCTGAAACTGAAACGCGCATGAGAAGAGAGGGAGGGGGAGAGAGGGGAGGGAGGGAGGAGGAGGGAGAGAGGGGGAGGGAGAGGAGGGGAGAGAGGGGAGGAGGGGAGGGAGAGAGGGGGAGGGGGAGGGAGCGAGGAGAGGAGAGGGGGTAAGCAGAGAGATGAGAGCTGGGGAAGTAGGAGCTGGAGGGGCGGTTGTCGCTGACTCTCGCCCCCCTCTCCTCTCTCCTTCTCTCGCCCCCCTCTCTGGAAACATGGAGGTCCCCCTCTTGGTGACGGACGAGGTTGGCAAGAGGACAAATTGACAGGAAGTAATACGACAGTAATGCCCCCTGAGTGACTGTGGCAGAGGAGGAAAGAATATAGACAACTGACAGCTACAAGGAGAGAGAGAGGGGAGGGAGGGAGAGAGAGGGAGGGAGAGGGAGAGGGGAGAGGGAGAGGGAGAGGGAGAGGGAGAGGGAGAGGGAGAGGGAGAGGGAGAGGGAGAGGGAGAGGGAGAGGGAGAGGGAGAGGGAGAGGGAGAGGGAGAGGGAGAGGGAGAGGGAGAGGGAGAGGGAGAGGGAGAGGGAGGGAGAGAGAGGGAGAGAGAGAGGAGGGAGAGAGAGAGAGGGAGGGAGGGAGGGAGGGAGAGAGAGAGAGCCTTTCTCAGTGTGTCCGCCTCCCTGTTTCATAGAGATCAGATCAAGGATGAAACCATGGAAACGGACACTGGGTGGTTGGAGGCAGAATCCTAGTGTTGGTGTGGAGGCCAGACACGTGCACACACACGTGCACACACACGTGCACACACACATGCACACACACACAACAGCCCTCTAGAGAGACAAGAGGAAAGAGTGGGAAAGAGAGAGAGAGAGAGAGAGAGAGAGAGACAGAGAGAGAGAGAACAGCTTAAACTGAATTTGCACTAATGCTGGAGAGAGCAACAGCACACTAAAGACTGCATGCCAAGTGAACACTAAAAATAGTTGAGTAGACACACGTAGACACACACACACACACACACACACAGGCAGTTTGATGTCTCTTACTTTGGCACCTTAAGCAAAACTGGCAGTGTTCCAGTTTCCCCTGCTCTCAGAGACAAGGGCTGCGTCTCCAAACGAAGAACTAGCTACCTCTCCTTGTCCACTTGTCCACTTCCCCTGGTCTCCTTTGACTGAGATATAGGAAACAGGAAAGGCACCTTCAATCCACGATGTTGTAGATGAGCTGAAGGCAGGGAGAGGGAGAGGAGAGGGAGAGGGAGAGGAAGCTGCCGTGCCATATTGTTGGAGGAGAAGGGCAATGTCTAGCGTCGGCCATAACCGTGGCTTCACTGCAATAGACTTTTTAATGAGGGTTTTTGAATGAGATTATTTTCAAAGGGCAAATTTAGCGCTCTCAAATAAAGGCATATATATATATATATATATTAACACAGTAGATATAAATGATGGTGGTATGTATTTGTGTGCGTATTTTCCCGTGTCGTGTCTGGGGGAGGGTACGAGCTCTTGAGTGATGTTGTTCAACTTCAGACGGCCTTTCGATATCGTTTCCCTCTACTGAGAGAGAAGGAACAATCAGAGAGAGGGAGAGAGAGAGAGACACCCAGTCATACTGCTCTCACAGAGAGAGAGGGGGAGAGAGAGAGACACCCAGTCATACTGCTCTCACAGAGAGAGAGGGAGAGAGAGGACACCCAGTCATACTGCTCTCACAGAGAGAGAGGGAGAGAGAGAGACACCCAGTCATACTGCTCTCACAGAGAGAGAGGGAGAGAGAGAGACACCCAGTCATACTGCTCTCACAGAGAGAGAGGGAGAGAGAGAGACACCCAGTCATACTGCTCTCACAGAGAGAGAGAGAGAGAGAGGACACCCAGTCAACTGCTCTCACAGAGGAGAGGGAGAGAGAGAGACACCCGTCATCTGCTCTCACAGAGAGAGAGGGAGAGAGAGAGACACCCAGTCATACTGCTCTGGTGAAGTGCCATGTTAGTAAACAGTATGTACCTAAATGAATGCAGTCTTTAAAGCAATATCTCCCATTTCCTGTTTTGATTTGATAAAGTTGTGAACTGGTGAATAAGGTCATTTAAGCTCTTTTACCTGTTAAGATTTAGTAGTAGGATTATTCTTATACATGGGGGTGGTAACAGTAGAAATATAACGGCATTGAGCTCCATGTGAATGTACATACATACATACACATATATACTGTATTTATATATGCAGTATATATATACATGCATATACATAGGGTAAACAGAACAATTAAGCTCATAGATTTATGCACTTTCTCAGATATCAGTGATGTAATTATTAGTATTATACAGAAGAGGAAAAGCTCATCGAAGGCCTTCATTTTACTAAAACGTATTTAAACAAAACTGACCAATGTGAAATTGGATCAAATATTTCTCTTTTAATGGACTATGATTGTATACAGTTTGACTTTTTTAATGTTTTGTTTTCTATTTGACATGTTCGCTTTTTTCCCCAAGTGGAAGGTGGTTGTTTTTGTAGCTGGGTCGGACAATCAGGGAAAAGAACAGATTGCGAGTGTTGCGTTTATATACGGTAACTCTCTACGGTTTGAGGTGGCTTGCCTGCATCACCAAACAAGAAAGTGCCATTTATTTGACTGTTTACATGTGTCGTTCCTCTCATATAAAACTGAAAGCACTACATCATTGCCAGTGGTTAACTTGATAGCAAATATAAGATACAAAACCTATATATTTAGTTTGCATGACATGTACCATTTCGCGATAGATTCTGAAAACTGTATCGAAAAGAAGAAAAGCATAGCTCATTGTCAACGAATGTCATTTCAAACCTTTGCCTTATATTGATGACAATAAAATGCAATTTTCGTCAACGCGACCGTGTTTGATGTGTTCGTGTAACTGTTTGCGGAGTGGGACTGTTCAAGGTAGATGTTCCTTAGTCTACAAAGCTCTCTACTGGAGCTCCTTAAGGTTAGCCGTCATGACTGGACAAACAGTGCCCCCTAGTGGTGAGAGGGGAGTACTGCGGCGAAGGTCCTCCCTCAAGATCCTTGCTGGAGATCATCCGTATAGCAACAGTCGTACCAACGACTTTCTATCCAAGTCTGTCTGACCCCTCACCCCATGACCCCTCAACACACACCAACACACGAGGAAGAACTGGTGTATATTGATTATTTATTGGATATATTTACAAACAAGCACATGCAGGGCTTTGACTGTGACGGACACTAGAGGAGCTGTAGCTACTATAAATGCAACAGTAATATCGAGGGCAGGGCAGGCTACGTCACACCAGAAGATACAGAAACACGCTGCTACACACGTGCACGCTCACACGTGCACACTCACACGGGCACGTGCGAGAGTACAGATGCATGGACTCACATGAACATGTGCAGGCGCGCGCACACACACGTAGGACCCCAGATAGATAGAGAGACAGATCGGGGTGCTGAGATGAAACGGCTGTTTACCTTCCAGAAATCTCAGCACATCTCCAAAAATAACATCCAATAAATTAACATCTGATACAAAAGCATTAAGACGATCATGAACATCAAACATAAAAAAAACCTGAATCAACCAAAACAAAATCTTAAACCGTCAAGATAAATGGGTTATCTCGACAAACACAATAATACCTTATAGTTATTGTTTATTATTTATCTGCAAATACATGTATATAGTCTAGGGCTTGGGACAGTGAATGGTTGGGTGTGTAACCCTGACTACACAGCATTACAGTACTTTGGAAGATATGGCTGACATGGTCATTTTACCCTTGAGCATCGTCATAGTAACGTTGTACTCAGGCTACATGGCTTGTTGGCACGGAGACCGTAACTAGGCCTTTCCCAGCCAATCAAAAAGACATTTCAACTTGTTGCGTTTCCTGAATTCAAGTTATGGGTTAGGTCATTCAGGGTAGGTATAGCTAGTAATATAAGACTTTACAAAAGACACTTGAATGTCTGGAGTACTGCATTCGAGTATGGAGGGTAACTTTAAAAAGCAAATAAACTATGATCACCGCAGAATCATTCCACCAGCGAGCTTTGAGAAGTACATGATATGCATAGTCATAACGCGCGAATTCTACAGAATAACTACCAACCAAATCCTAAAATACCATACAGCATATTGTTAGTGATAAAACATTATTATCAATACACTACCACTTGAACATCTTGCACTACCACTACTAATAATATTAACGATGATCATCTCACATGTTTAAACATGACAAGTAGGGTACGGTAGCATGTGATCGTTCAGTCACACAGACTCGGGGACTAGGCTGCCGTTCACTCACACAGGTGTGGATTTTTTTACAGCTGTGGTCCAATCAGAAACAAGGAAGATACGCTCGTAAGCTCTGATTGGTCGAGTGCTGAGTGTCCGCGAGGTGGATGGTTCAGCTGGTAGCCTATGAAGTATCTGGATGTGAGACTGAAGACGAGGAGCGTATCTCAGCTACAGTACTGCTACGCTAGTTAGAGTTATACTGTGCTGTCTTGACAGTAGGGCAGATACGTTGGCTAAATAGATATTCTTTTGCATTCATTCAAAGCATTCACAGTCCTACGCATTCAGGGACTAAACATATGAGATTATATCTACCGATGACGTGGATATGATGTTAAGAGGGAGGAAATACAACACACAGGAAGAAGCCTTCAGACACCAGACCACGTGACACAGCACATCCACAGTCTGTGTGGGGGAGGAGCTACTAAAAACTACAATAGTGATTGGTGATTAAGAGATATGGGGAGAGCAGCCAAATCAAAGGGCCGATCGCTTACGAGTAAAACTCTCGATCAACCTTGAAAGTTTCATCTTTGAATTATCGCTTATCTGTTTTTCTCGTGTTCGTCTATCTTTCTATCTATCTTGGTAAAACCAGTCTATATTCATATACCTATATATATTTCGTATGTATATTTATACAGTCAAATAGTTATCATTTAACGCTTAAGAGTTGCAGAAACATGTCAACACACACACCAGGCCACAGGGGTCAGGGTGAGGGAGGTCAGAGGTCACAGAACACAGCTACGGGTCACTAAGTTACAATCGCTACGCAACAGGAACTACGGGCCAATACTCTAACACAGGGGTGGGCAATTCCGGTCCTCAGGGGCCACTGTCCTGCATGTTTTAGATGTTTCCCTGCTCCAACGCACCTGATTTAAATGAATGGTCGTTACCCAGCTTCCACAGAGCTTGATAACGACCCATTCATTTGAATCAGGTGTGCTGGAGCAGGGAAACATCTAAAACATGCAGGACAGTGGCCCCTGAGGACCGGAATTGCCCACCCCTGCTCTAACACTACCTTCACTGGGCGGCCGGCTGGTCTGGGCCGCGTCGCTACGACGACGCAGGAGGGACACAGCTGACCAGCAGGCCGCCACGCCTCAGAGTGACCACAGATCTGAGAGCGCGTGGACGAGCTTAATCAAGCACAGATCTCATCCGGCTCAGACTCATCCAGATGCTGCCAGATCTGTGGTCACCGAGGAGAGAGGATGGAGAAACAAGGAACAAGAGATAAATCACCCTGAAATCAAAGATGAGAAGTGTTGTAGATTTGAGTGGAGTTGTTATTGCACACCATCTGCTGTACTTGTTTTGTTCACTGCGCTGCTGTTTACTCGAGGTGACCTGAATACAGCAGATGGTGTTGTAAGCTAGGTACCTACATTTCAGACCATCTTGATTTAAGTGTGAACTATCTCTTCCAGAGTATTAGTACCTGAACACAACCTCTCATTGTTAATCTTTTTTGTGTTTTTTGTTTGTTTTTTGTTCTTAAATTCTTATCTCAGCAGCAAGTCACATGATCAAGGAGGTGTAGCCAATGGGCACGAGGCCTTCCTTGTCTCCTTGACGGCAGCGAATCCAGTCGTGGTCGACGCCTCCCAAGATGACTAGCTCCTCCCCCTTCTGGAAGCTAAGCTCCGCCCCTGTTCCGGAGTGCTCGCACAGCGTCCTGACCGACCTGCAGGGGGCGCACATGCCGGCTGTGATTAAGCACACTTCCAGGCAACCTCGTTAATATCTAAAGGTAACAGCAACACGTGTTTGTCCTCCTCCCCCGTGTCCTACCTGAGGGGGCGTGGCTTGTCCGTGTCCTCCTCAGTGTCTCCCTCCCTCTGTCTCTCCATCTCTATCTGGCACTTGGCCTCAGGCTCCAGCGCCCTCTTGAGGGTGGGGGTGGAACTGCTGCTGACCATGCGAGTCAGAACGGTCACGCCAGGAGCCAGCCACTGTGAGGGACGTCTGGAGAGAGGGATGAGAGAGAAGAGGTGGAGGGGATGAGAGAGAAGAGGTGGAGGGGATGAGAGAGAAGAGGTGGAGGGGAGGAGAGAGACATAAGGGAAAAAAATTAAAAACAATTATAAAGGATAATAAGATATATGTGGGATAACAAAGGTTGTGCTTCTCGCCGAAGGCAAAGCACACCCAATTAAGTGTGTTGTGTGTCAGGGACAGGGTACGTGTACTGAAAGGATTCACGCCACGTAAACACACACACACGTAGCGGTCTATAACACACAAGTCAACACACACACACACGTAGGGGTCTATAACACACAAGTCAACACACACACACACGTAGGGGTCTATAACACACAAGTCAACACACACAACACACACAGACAAACCTGCTGGGTGGGGTGGGTGTCATGGAGTCTTTAGAGGCTCCAAACAGTCTCCCAAAGCTCCAGGGGACCGCAGCAGCTCCGTCTGCCCGAGGACGCTCACTCCCGCTGGGGTCAGTCTGCTGAGCCTGTCCCTGGAGGTCTGGAGGTCTGCAAGTCCCCCCTGGGCTCAGATCTGTCAGGTTCTGACCTAGCCGGCCCCCCCCAGCGCATCACAGCCCCCCAGCCCTGCTGGATGACCTTGGCAGAGAACGCAGAACGATCCTTAAGTCAGTACACAGATACACATCCATCACACACCCGGGGCGTTAAAACCTGCAGAGATGTAATTACCTGTCCGGCCTGCTGGGATAAACTGGCCTCCCCGTCACAAGGGGGCGCTATGTTCCTTATCTCCTTCTCCTGCACCCACAGCAACTGAGGGCTCGTCTTCCCCACACTGACAGGGACCTTCACAGACGCCACACCGCCATTGGTCAACTCCCCCAACCCTCCACCCATCGAATCAGCCATTGAACAGGAACTAGCTCTGACATTTGTCTCCACGAGTTCCACGCTCCCAGAGTCAAGCTCCGACAGGCTCTCAAAGTAGCTTCTACCCATCCAATTAGCAGCCGACCCTCGTGGCGAGAGCCTGAACCCTGCGTCCTGATTGGGTGGGCTGGGGATGTCTGGGCTTTGATTGGCTGGCTCGAGATGGTGGTGCTGGAAGAGCAGGTCGAGGTTAAAGGTCAGCAGGCCCAGTGGCTGCAGGAGGAGGAGGAGCTCTTCAAACAGGGGCTGGCAGGAAGTCGAGGACAGCCTCATGAAGGAAGTGGGGCGATAAAATGTCTCCAGCACGTCTGTGAAGAAAGAGGTAGAGAGTGAGACTGACAGAGACTGACTGACTGCCCTGGTGAAGGACTCTGAGGCTGGTGAAGGACTCTGAGGCTGACTGCCCTGGTGAAGGACTCTGAGGCTGACTGCCCTGGTGAAGGACTCTGAGGCTGGTGAAGGACTCTGAGGCTGACTGCCCTGGTGAAGGACTCTGAGGCTGGTGAAGGACTCTGAGGCTGACTGCCCTGGTGAAGGACTCTGAGGCTGGTGAAGGACTCTGAGGCTGGTGAAGGACTCTGAGGCTGACTGCCCTGGTGAAGGACTCTGAGGCTGACTGCCCTGGTGAAGGACTCTGAGGCTGGCTGCCCTGGTGAAGGACTCTGAGGCTGGTGAAGGACTCTGAGGCTGACTGCCCTGGTGAAGGACTCTGAGGCTGACTGCCCTGGTGAAGGACTCTGAGGCTGGTGAAGGACTCTGAGGCTGGTGAAGGACTCTGAGGCTGGCTGCCCTGGTGAAGGACTCTGAGGCTGACTGCCCTGGTGAAGGACTCTGAGGCTGGTGAAGGACTCTGAGGCTGACTGCCCTGGTGAAGGACTCTGAGGCTGGCTGCCCTGGTGAAGGACTCTGAGGCTGACTGCCCTGGTGAAGGACTCTGAGGCTGGCTGCCCTGGTGAAGGACTCTGAGGCTGGTGAAGGACTCTGAGGCTGACTGCCCTGGTGAAGGACTCTGAGGCTGGCTGCCCTGGTGAAGGACTCTGAGGCTGGTTGCCCTGGTGAAGGACTCTGAGGCTGGTTGCCCTGGTGAAGGACTCTGAGGCTGGTTGCCCTGGTGAAGGACTCTGAGGCTATCAGACTGGCTGGTTGCCCTGGTGACTCTGAGGCTGGTTGCCCTGGTGAAGGACTGTGAGGCTGGTTGCCCTGGTGACTCTGAGATGATCTTACCTCCGCAGGACTGCAGGTGAGAGACCCAGACATCCAGCAGCTTGTTGCTGTGAGAGAAAAAACATTTAGTTTGAATATGAGAACATGCATGTATGTTTTACACACAGAGATGGAAAGTTAAGTTGGTCTTTTTAAACATGAGTATCTGTAAATTCTACTTGAGTGAAGGATGTGTGTACTGTACCAATCTCTGGTTACACACATACTACACACCACATTTCAAAGTGTTCATTTAACACCAGGTGTGTTATATATAAGGAGTGGTTTATAAAGGTTCCTTCTCATGAAATGCTCCTATATAAACACTAATGGTGTTAAAATAGCTGTGAGATGTATATGTTTATTTGAGTAGACATCATCCGCTGTCATAACCCTAATTAGAAAAAACATCCACACTTCCATTGAGCCTTTTCTCCATCTGCTGTGTGTTGCTGCCAACATGCATGACTCAATGATCTATCACAGGCCCCAGGAGGAGGGGAAGGGAGGAGAGGGGAGGGGAGGAGGAGGAGGAGGGAGGAGAGGAGGAGGGGAAAAGAGGAGAGAAGGAGAGAGGAGGAGAGGAAGGAGGAGAGGAGGGGAGGAGGGGAGGAGGGGAGGAGGGGAGGAGGGAGGAGAGGAGGAGGGGAAAAGAGGAGAGAAGGAGAGAGGAGGAGAGGAGGAGAGGAAGGAGGAGAGGAGAGGAGAGGAGGGGAAAAGAGGAGAGAAGGAGGAGAGGAGGAGAGGAGGAGAGGAGGGGAGGAGGAGGGGAGAGGAGGAGGGGAGGAGAGGAGGAGAGGAGGAGGAGGAGGAGAGGAGGGAGGAGGAGGGGAGGAGGAGAGGAGGGGAGGAGGAGTGGAGGAGTGGAACAGGAGAGTGGAGGAGCGTGCAGGAGACGTGTCTTACTTGAGCAGGCCGAGCAGGAAGGCGTTGAACCTGTGTTTGCTTTGTCTCAGCTGTGTTAGCTCTCCAACACGAGTCTGAATGCTGTGCAAGGCTGCGGTACCAGGCCCTGGAGGTAGAGAGGAGGAGGGGGGGGTGAAGAGGAGGAGTAGAGAGAGGAGGAGGGGGGGGGCAGAGAAAAACATAGACAGGTTTTGGCTCTGAAAAACAAATCAATGTCGAATCACTATGTTATGTTAACGTGAACCTGAATTTACCGGCATTGAAATGAAACGAGAACAGATCACTGATAATAAGGATGGCTGAGAACGCTAGGAGGGAAAAGAGAAGAGGAGGAGGGAGGAGCAGGAGGAGGAGGGGAGGAGGGAGGAGGAGGAGGGGGAGGGGAGGAGGAGGGGGAGGGATGAGGAGGAGAAGGGGAGGAGGAGGAGGAGGAGGAGGGGGAGGGAGAGAAGGAGGGAGGAGGGAGGAGGGAGGAGGGAGGAGGAGGGAGGAGGAGAAGGGGGAGGAGGAGGAGGAGAAGGGGGAGGAGGAGGAGAAGGGGAGGAGGAGGAGGAGGAGGAGGAGGGAGGAGGGGGGAGGAGGAGGAGAAGGAGGGTGACTCAACAGAATAACGAGTCCAACGGGGAGAGCGAGAGCGAGAGAAAGAGGAGAGAAATGGAGAACAAAGGCACGACTGACACAAAGGAGGTTATAATGAGAGAATCAATAACCACACGTCTGGCAGAGTGAAAGAAGCCTTTCATACGATGTTTCTGGAGTAATAGAGAAGGGCTGTGCTGTCTGTACTGGAGGGCCATTCTCCTCCGTACTGAGTCTCACTGTTTCCTACCTGACTTGGTGGAGGCCTGGACCAGTCCCCAGGCTGAATTTGGCCTCCTGCCTGCGATCAGGTCATTCTGGTGGGGCTTGAGGCCATCGGACAGCAGGCTGCGCAGGGCGGGGCAGAGACACTGCAGCGCCAGGCGACCAACAGACGGATTCACACTACTGTCTCCTGACAGAGCCTGTACAGGGGGAGGAGGGAGGCAGGGGGAGAGGGAACAGGTGGAGAGAAGGAGAGAAGGAGAGAAGGAGAGAAGGAGGGCATAGAGCCAGAAAGATGGATGAGCATGGAGAGAGTGGAGGAGAGGAGAGGAGGAGGACACAGAGAGAGAGATGAAGGGGAGGAGAAGAGAGGAGGGACACAGAGGGAGAGAGAGAGAGAGATGAAGGAGAGGAGGAGGACACAGAGGGAGAGAGAGAGAGATGAAGGAGAGGAGGACACAGAGGGAGAGAGAGAGATGGAGGGGTGGAGAGGAGGAGGACACAGAGGGAGAGAGAGAGAGATGACGGGGGGTGGTGATAGGGAAGCAGCCTGGAGTTAGTGCACAGGGAGGGTCAGGACTGATGACAAGAAAGGACTATGGGACATTCTAGTAGTACCTCATAAACAGGCTATGGACATGGGAGAGGAGACAGGTAGACAGAGGGGAGAGAGGAGAGGTACATTTCAACAGTTAATTGCTGGATGACAGGAGTATTGGAGGCGGTGTGTCTGTGTGGGTGTGTGTGTGGGCGTGTCTGTGTGGGCGTGTCTGTGTGGGCGTGTCTGTGTGGGCGTGTCTGTGTGGGCGTGTCTGTGTGCAAGACTGACCTTCTGTACCAGAGTCCTAGAGGAGCTGAACTGGGCCAGCACCGCCTCCACCGCCACGCTCACCGAACTGACCAGAGCTGCGAGGAGGATCAACCAATCAGCACGCTACGCCTCCCACGAGGGGGGAACACATGCAGCATGACAGCAGGCAGCGTAAAGTGTGTGTGTGTGTGAAGGACGTCACCTCTCTTTTCCTGCAGGCACAGAGAGGACAGCCCAATGCCTCTCACAGGACCCCGCACACTCTCTCCCATCCAGGAAGTCAAGCCGCTTTGTTCCGAACGGCGAACGAGACGCTGCGAACCGCTGAGAGCGACACAGAGAGAAACAAGCTGATGATCCCAACAACACACAGAGAGAAACAACCTGATGATCCCAACAACACACAGAGAGAAACAAGCTGATGATCCCAACAACACACAGAGCAACATGACATTCAGAGGAGGAGAGGAGGAGGAGGGAGAGGAGGAGGAGAGGAGGGGAGGAGGGGAGGAGGGGAGGAGGAGAGGAGGAGGAGAGGAGGGGAGGAGGAGAGGAGGGGAGGAGAGGAGAGGAGAGGAGAGGAGGAGGAGGAGGAGAGGAGGGGAGGAGGAGAGGAGGGGAGGAGGAGAGGAGGAGGAGGAGAGGAGGAGAGGAGGGGAGGAGGAGAGGAGGAGGAGGAGAGGAGGGGAGGAGAGAGGAGGAGGAGAGGAGAGGAGAGGAGGAGGGGAGGAGGAGGAGAGGAGGAGAGGAGGGGAGGAGGAGGAGAGGGGGAGGAGGGGAGGAGGGGAGGGGAGGGGAGGAGAGAAGAGGAGGAGAGGAGGGGAGGAGGAGGAGGGGAGGGGAGGAGAGGAGGAGAGGAGGAGGGGAGGGGAGGAGGGGAGGAGGAGAGGAGGGGAGGAGGAGGAGGGGAGGAGGAGAGGAGGGGAGGGGAGGAGAGGAGGAGAGGAGAGGAGGAGAGGAGGAGGGGAGGGGAGGAGGGGAGGAGGAGAGCAACATGACATTCAGAGGAGGAGAGGAGGAGAGGAGAGGAGGAGAGGAGGAGGAGAGGAGAGGAGGAGGGGAGGAGGAGGAGAGGAGGAGAGGAGGGGGGGGGAGGAGGAGAGGAGGAGAGGAGGAGAGGAGGAGAGGAGGAGAGGAGGGGAGGAGGAGAGCAACATGACATTCAGCTGTAAAGAATACCACGACGTGAAGAAGCGTTATAGTATCATTAGTGGGAACAGGTAGCCAGGTGGTAGTCGAGGCAACGCACACAGCAGCAGAGGCACAGTCTAGCCAGTCGTGTCTCCATAGCAACACTCTCGTGGGGGGGGGAGGAGGGGGGGCGAGAGGACACACACAAACACACACACACACACACACACACACAGGGAGTGTCCTGGGGGGGGGTGGGAGATCCTACAGTTTGGACACAAACCTCAAACAGAAACACATGCGAGAGGTTTCAGCACGATAAGCACCTTTCAGTCTTAGTTTGGCTCAGTACTAATCCTACAACACAAACCAGGTATATAGATGCAGCTGGAACATGTATACACTCAACACTGTGTTAGCTTCAAGCCTGGCTGGCCCGTAGCCAGCAGCACACACACATCATCAGTGAAAAAGCCATGAACTTATCTAGGTGATGCATGGAAACCATGTTCATTTAAACACACATGCAATATCAACACAGCTACACAGACAACACGGATGTCACAGACAGACAGACAGGTAGGCCAAAGGTAGACAGACAGACAGGTAGGCCAGAGGTAGACAGACAGACAGACAGGTAGGCCACAGAGACAGACAGACAGACAGACAGACAGAATCAGAGAGTGCCAAGCTTCTCCTCCCCTCTGCAGATCTGAGGGAACCGTGCTGATGTCAGCAGTGTCACATGACTCATGTCACATGACTCACACCTATCCAGTTCCTTCAGATCTGCACAAACGGGAGGGACAAGGTGGACAGACCCTATTCAGCAAGATAGACAAACAGACAGACAGACGAGCAGGATGTTAGACAGACAGAGTGACGGACCAGGGGGTGTGAGAGAGAGAGAGAGAGAGAGAGAGAGAGAGAGACAGAGTTCTTACTCAGCGCACAGGGCAGCGGTGGAGCCTGGTTGAGTGTCGGGGGGGGCAGGGGGCTTCCTAGGGGGGATGGGCGGGTACAGGGAGGGGTAGTAGAGGGGGGCAGCCAGGGCAGGGAGGGTGTGTGTGAGCGGGGGAAGAGCGGGGAGCCGAGACGGGACCCATCCAGACCCGGAGGGAGAGCCCCGGAGCGCAGGGGGGGGGAGAGAGCGCCGATGGGGGAGAGGCGGGGAGGGGCGCCTCGGTGCAGGGGGCAGTTCTTGGGGTGGTAGAGGTAGTATGTGGGCAGCGGTGGGAGGTCTTTACAAGCCCTGGTCATGTGGCGGTTCCTGTCCGGCCGAGGGGAGGTGTGCGCGAGCTGAGTGTGCGAGCCGTCCTCGTAAGCAGAGTCAGTGAGTGTGTGTGAGGGTGCGTCTGCGTGCTCGACGCCCACGGGGCGCGTGTGGGCGTCCGTCAACATGGCCTCCATGTTTTTATACGGCGTGGTGCAGCCTGGGGGGCGTTTGTGGTGGCGCCGCTGGGTGCGTGCACGCCCGTGTGGGCGGGGGGGCGTGAGTCAGCGACGTACAGCGAGTCAAAGTTACAGACGGAGTCAAAGCCGAAGCCATGGTCCACGTCTGCTTTAGTCTGAGAGTCGTTTACGTAGCGATACACCGAGTCTATGTTTCCATGGAAGTCGCCTCGGTAACCACGCGGCGAGTCTAAGCCATCGTCGCTCTTGGAGTCAGAGTCAGCGCCGTACCCAGACCTGCCTCCAGACCCGTTCCCATGGTGATACCCTGAGTCTCTGTCTGGGTCTGGGACGCTGTGGGGAGGGGAGGGAGGCGGGGCCGAGCTGGGAGGCCCGGCTCTGGGCGTGGCCTCAGCAGGGTGAGGGGGCGTGGCCTCTGCTCTGGGTGGGATGCTGCAGAAGCCTGGCGGTGTAGCGGGGGGAAGGCGGAGTGCAGGAAGTAGGGGTAGGGCTGGGGGGGGGCGCGGACGAGGGACAGAGGGGGCGAGGACACTGCTCGCCCGTGGAGGCAGGGGCAGGGGCAGCAGGGCAGGGGCAGCAGGGAGGGGCAGCAGGGCAGGGGCAGCAGGGCAGGGGCAGCAGGGCAGGGGCAGGTGAGGGGGGTGAGGGGGGCAGGGAGGAGGAGGAGGGAGGAGGAGGAAGGGGGGAGGCAAAGCCAAACGTTTAAGTCAACAGAACGGTGAGGAGGGATGAGAAAGAATGAGGAGGAGTAGAAAATCAAACCAACGTAGCAAATAAATGGGAAGAAGAGAAAGATGAGAACATGTTAGTGTCAAACGAGAGAAGAAGAATGCAGATTCATGACTGTACACCGGCAGAACTCTTAAACATGCAGTGATGCAATATCCACACGACCACAGGTCTGAATGTCTGCTCCAACACACCACACACGCACACACACACACAGTGCACACAGTGGAGGCGAGTTATGATCCGTAGTCAAAGTTGTGAGTTTGGTCTAGATAACTGAAGTACATTTCCTATAGCAACAACGTTATATATATATATACATATATAACCTGTGATTCCCTGGTGTGACTGGCAGCTTCTAGTTTCAGTCTGTAGAACCCCTCCTGCCTCTCATCTCTTCTACACCTTGTTCAACTTGCTCCTGGCATGAACAGGGTTACGCTGGTGATACCATGCAGCAGGCATCACCTCTGAATCACCTCTCTCTCGTTCCCTCTCTCTCTCTCTCCTCCCTCCTTCCTCTCCCTCTCCAGGGCTTCAGTACAGTGTTATGCTGAGTCAGTCTTCAGAGTTCTGTTACTGCAGCCACGCTGTCCTTCTCTTCACTCGACTCCACATTTGTTATTATCGACACCACACTTTAAGTGTAACGTGACTGGCTTAAAGCTTAAAGTTAAATGACCACCATACCTTGTCTCGTCTTGTCTTGTGTGGAGCTTATTGTCTTTCAAACACAGGCCAACTATAGCACTTCCTGTTTTTCTGGCACTGTCTCTCTCTTATTGGTCATATAGGTAGAGTCCCACCCCCTTTTTCTTAAAGGTGTACACTCCCTTCGGCTTCCTGACAGAGATGGTGGTGAAGTGGTGACGGTTGCCCGGTGATAAGAGCTCATGCTTTAGTTTCTCACGGAACAAACACTCTCCTGGGGGAAAAATCAACAGCGTGGAGTTTTGCACACACACATGAATATACACACTCAACCTCATTGAACGTATCACAAAGACCAGAGGAAAAACTAGGTTCAACCACATCTAGATATGTTCATTGCTTAGCCCTACACTTATGGACACAGATTTGTTAGAGGGCTACCATGTCTGCCTTACTGTACCACCAGGCTTCTGTACGCAGGGGGAAGATGAGTTAAGGAAATATGAGATGAGTTTGATGTGCCTCTGGGAGATCAGCCCAGCAGAGAGACCAGAGATGGAGAGAGGAGAAACATTCAAGGGTTAGGTCAAGGACAGAAGAGAGGAAGGAGGAGGAAAGCAGCATAAATGACTCACCAAAATGAGAAGATAGACTGACAGGGGGAGGGGGGCAAAACAGGGTCAGATCGTCAAAGTCAAACAAAAAGACATGAGGAGAGGATGGAAATGAAACACACAGGTAGGTGTGAGAGAGAGAGAGGAGAGAGAGGGAGGGAGGAGAGAGAGAGGGAGAGAGAGAGAGAGGGAGGGAGGGAGAGAGAGAGAGAGGGGAGGAGAGAGAGAGGAGAGAGGCGTGTGGACGGAGAGATGGAGAGAACTGGAGGGCACACAGGGATGGAGAGAAGGAGCAGGAGAGAAGGAGCAGGAGAGAGAGGAGCAGGACAGAAGGAACAGGAGAGAAGGAGCAGGAGAGAAGGAGCAGGAGAGAGAGAGGAGCAGGAGAGAAGGAGCAGGAGAGAGAGGAGAGAGGAGAGGAGAGAAGGAGCAGGAGAGAAGGAGCAGGAGAGAAGGAGCAGGAGAGAAGGAGAGGAGCGAGAGGAGCAGGAGAGAAGGAGCAGGAGAGAAGGAGCAGGACGAGAAGGAGCAGGAGAGAAGGAGCAGGAGAGAAGGAGCAGGAGAGAAGGAGCAGGAGAGAAGGAGCAGGAGAGCTACACGGGCACTCCATTACCCCCCCCCCTCTGGTCTGCAGAGTGGATGAATAATTAAATAAGGCAGCGATGACATCACACCCAGATCACCATGTCCACAGGAAACAGCTGGTAGCGATTCCCGTATCTCTATTCTCCTCACATCACCTCCTCTCTCTCTCTCTCCTCTCTCGCTCTCTCGCTCTCTCTCGCTCTCCTCTCTCCCTCTCTCCCTCTCTCCCTCTCTCCCTCTCTCCCTCTCTCTCTCTATAATCATCATCTATCTTTCCATCTCTGTTTTTTCATAGGTAACTTTTTTGGCCTGCACTGAAAAAGGATGAGTGGAAAACTGAACCCATCTCTCTTCATCTATCTCCATCTGTTCTTTCTCTGTGTATTTTTGGACAGAAAGTGTTCCTGCACCATTTCCTGTCAGTAGTCGCCCGTAACCTCTCTAAAAGAGAACTCCTTCTGCTTCTCAGTGACAATTTCTATGGAGTGACCTTAGGAAATGTAACCTCTCGAAATTTCCACCTGCTCAAATCCTGTTATTTGCTCATAATTGTCATTGTCGTAATTTTATAGCACTATCTTCACTATTAGAGGCATACTACTGAACACCCTCATCATCATCATCATCATCATCATCACCTTCATCACCATCACCATCATCATCACCACCATCATCATCACCACCATCATCTTCATCATCATCACCACCACCATCATCATCATCACCATCATCTTCATCATTTCTCACCTGTGGTTCTGGACTCCAGTGTTCTTCCTCCATCCGCTCTTCCTCTCACCTCCATCTCTTCACCTCCTTCTCCTTCCTCCTCCTCCTCCCTCATCTCTCCGTCCCCCTCTCTCTCTCGCCCCCTCGTCCACAGGTCCCCCTCACTGGCTGAGCACGCAATCTTCTGTTGTCCAATGGCATCGTCCTCTTTCTGGAACATTTCTCTGAGGGCAGCCAATGAGGTGAGAGGGGGCGGGTTCATGAAGACGGCCTGAGCTGGGAGGTGTACTCCCATTGGACGTCGTCCCCGTCCGTCTTCTCCCTCCTCCATTTGAGGTTGTAGAGTATGTCAGGGTCAGGGGTGATGATGTTGGGGTCGGGGGTCTGGGTCGGTTATGATCTGGGTGGTGGGGAAGCCGGTCTTGCTACGGTTACGCAGCTCCTTGAAGGTTGTCACGTTTGACCCTGACCCTGATCCAGACCCGACCCAGACCCTGACCCTGACCCTGACCCTGACCCCCTCCCTGAGGTTGAGCCTGACGAGGTTGCAGTCTTCGGGGAGATGGTCTTCTTCGGGGAGGTTGCAGTCTCTGGGAGTCGTCTTCTCGGAGAGGTCGTCTTCTTCGGTGGACTCACCAGTTCATGTTTTCTCGGGGGCAGTGGTGGTGTTCCCCCGTCGGGTGAAAACGCCATCAGCCAATCAAATCGGTCAGGTCTGAAGGAGTTGGCGGTGAGGGTGCAGACTTTGATAGGAGGCAGGGTGGGGGGGGACTGGGGGTAAAGGTCGTGGAGGAGGAGGGGGAGGGGGATCCGAGAACACAGGGGAGTAACTGAAAGTCCCAAAGCTCATGTTTGCAGCTTTCTTATCAGCAGTGAGGCCGGTGATGTAGGACGGGTCAGGGGCCCCGAAGCCACTTCTTCTGTTCCTTCTCTTGGCCATCTCCGTAAAGGACGTGGTCCTCAGGGGACTCCTGCTCTCCTCCTCTCGGCTTCTTCTTCTTCTGCTTCTCCGAGTGTCCTCCATCTCCCTATTCCTTTCCACATCTAACTTTCCTCCATCTCTCCATCCATCCAAAGTCATCCCGTCTATATCATATTCCTCCTCCTCCTCCTCCTCCTCTCTGTCCTCCCTTCTGCTGGGTCCCTGGTTCCTGTGGCTCTCCAGGTCTGGTCAGGTGGATGTTCTCGCCCTCTCCCTGCTCCTCCAGTCCCCCAACGCAGACCCCCAACTCTGGGCTCAGCTTCTGGAGCTCTGCTTGGGTCAGTCCAGCCAGCATCAGAAGCTTCCGGATCTCCACATCCAAGGCATGGAAGGAGGGAGGAGGAGGCAGGGCCGGTGGGGGAGGGACGGCTGGGGGGGAGGAGGTGGAGATGGAGATGACTGGGTGAGGGGGGAGAGGAGGGGGACGCGAGGTGGGAGGGGGGAGGCAGAAGGGGGTCTTTTCCTGTTCAGCCTGGAGAGAGGCTAGCCTCTGGGCCTCCTTGCGGGCGAGGTGTCGCCTCCGAGGGGGAGGGATGGGGGGGGCGAGGGACGGAACGGAGGGAGGAAGAGGTCCAGCGTAGAGGGAGAAGTAAGGGATGGGCTGAGAGACCGGGAGAGGGGGAACGGACTGGGGGAGACGGGGGCAGGGGTTTCTCACACCTGAAGGTGGAGAAAGAGGGGGAGGAGGAGGTTGGGGAGAAGGTGGAGAGGATGGGGCTGGGTGAGGTGCAGATGGAGGAGGGCTCTCGGCTGATGTTGATGTAGGTGTGGAGGTCGGAGTTCACGCTGGCGTGGCGGGCGGGCGGTTTGGGGGGTCTGGGCGGAGGCTCCACGGGAGACGGAGTCAGAGAGTCTGAAGCCAGGGTCTCTTCGGTGTCTGAGGGGGCTGTGAGGTCCACCCCCGCATCGGAGAACTCCTGGGATTCTCCCTAAGGACTGTCTTTTATACAGCTTCCAGGGAATGTCAACGTTCCCCATCTCGTCCAAAACATCGGAGAAATCCGCGTCTCCGAGATCGGCCAGATCCAGACCTTTCTCGTGGAGCCTGGTAATGTGGGCCAGCTTCACCTGTCTGTTGACCTTCTCCAGACGATCCAGGTGATCCAGTCGATCCCTCAGCAGCTCTCCTGAGGGATCCCCATCCAGGTCCCAGCGAGCCACCTGGATCACCTGACTGAAGCGTTCCATCTTTCCGAACTCTCCCATGGATTCCAGGAAGTCCATGAGACCCAGCTTACTGACCCCTGAACCCAGATGCCCTGCCTGGCCTTTCATTCCCAGGTAGTCGGACGAGGGGGAGGCCGGGGCGGAGGGGGTACCCCTCGTCCGGGGAGCAGAGGGGAGGGGGGGGAACGCAACGCAGAGCAGAGAGAGATGGGGTCGGAGACCTGAAGAGGCAGGGTGTGGGGGCGAACTAGGAGGGTAGCATTCAGGGCCCTGAGAGAAACGGATGATCCTGGGGTGAGGAGGGCGACGGAGAGGTCAGAGTGCGACTGGGAACAGGAGAGAGACATGGAGAGATCTGAGCAGTCCAGCTCCAGATCGGAGCAGGAGCTGATGGAGGTGGAGGAGGAAGAGGTGGAGGAGGAGAGAGAGAAGTCTAAGAGGGAGGGAGGGCAGTCACAGCACGAGGGGACGAGCGTGTCGTCGTCATCGTCGTCGTCAACTCCCTCCTCTTCGTCGTCATCTTCGTCCACCTCGATATCGACGTCCACCTTCTTGTTGTCCACGTTGGAGCTCTCCTTTACTTTCTGTACCTCCAGTTCCAGAGCAGCAGAGGGGGAGGGGCCGTCTGGTGGGCTGGCCTGGGCGGGGCTGGCCTGGGGCTGGGCTTGGGCCTTGACCCCTGACCCCTCCTTCCTCAGGGGCGGGGGTGGAGGAGGAGGCTGGAGTTTGAGTTGATGTCTGATCGAGATGGTGTTGTTGTTGTTGTGGTTGTGGTTGAACATGCTGTTGTTGTCCTGTGGGGAGCGGCCATCACAACACAGACACGGCAAGCTGGGCTCGTTACAGTTCGGGTCCAGGACAGGAAGTGGAGGAGGAAGGGGTGGAGCTATGTTAGCCACTGCTGCCACACGGGGGCTTTTGGGTTTGGGCTTGATGGCAGGGCCGGAGGTGTGCTTCTGTAGGCCCAGTCTAGACTGGAGCACGGGGGCCACGAGCCTGGGCCCCCATCTTCACCCGGGAAGACTCTGGGGGCACTTTGATAGGTCGACGTGGAGAGGAAGTGGAGAGGGTGTTCATGTTTTTATCTTCCCTCCGGAAACCCGGGACCGTGAGGGTTTGGGTTCCACGCTGGTGTTGGTTCTTCTGCTCGTCTCGAATCGTCGAGGCCTCAGCGGCGGCGGTGCGGCGCGTGAGGAGTGCATTGCGGAAGCTGTACTTTTTGCGATCGTCAGTTATTTCTGTTGCTATAGAAACCTGGACTGGGTTTTTTTTATCTAAAGACCGGAAGGATCCAAACGGAGACGGGCCATGGCAGTCACATCCTGGCAGGAGTCCAACGGGCCTGAAACATCAAACCAGAGAGTCAGCGGACACTGGACGCTACGTCACCACGTTCCACAATCACCACAAGATACTTCTTGTTCTCCACACATTTTAAATATTATTAAATGTTTGAAGTTGAAACCATCCCCTGGACTCTTCATCAAACTGGGATTTCTGAGCTCTGAGCTACGTAATTAACTAAGTGCTGGGAGCGGCTGGCTGGACCTAAATCTTTTTTCTTCCTCCTCCTCTCCCTCTCTCCTTTCCAAACTCACTAAAGCAGGAGCCCACTTAAACACACAACCCCCCCTCTCCCTCTGCCAGCTGAGATCTCCACCAAAAAAAAATAGTTTCAACTAATTAACAATTACCAATGATCCCTCAGCATCTTAGCCTTGAAATTCCGCTCAGTTGAGCCATGAAGGCACAGAAGCCTCGAGCCTTCAGAAGAGATTTAATGTGAAGCCTCTTCTTCTATCTTAATACTTCCGTTTCTCCCTCTATCATGTTCACATCTCTCTCTTTCTATTGTGTTTTTATTTCTGTTATACACACAAATACGGACACACACTCTCACTGCTTTGGTTTACTGTCGTAGATAAATACATTGATAAAGGGAAACTTTAAGATTAGTGTTTAGACATAAGGTACATTCTAGGACGCATAAACATACCAGTGTATTCTAGAACAACTAGAGCAGAAAATAACCTAGCAGCAGCGGAGTGACTAACAGCGAGTCTGTCCTTTTAAGACACATCCACCGTAGGCTATACTGCTCATATTCCTCGGTGCCCTTCACATCAAACGGCCGAAAATATACTGTAAATCACTACCAAAAAGCGCTTATTTCGGGCCTAAATCAAGTAGTTATGCACGAGAAATCTTGATAAAAGCAATAACTGCACAGCGGATACACCGCAGAAGATATACTCTCCTATCAGGCATATCTTCAGTATTTACCACTGGATTTATCGATTCAATGGAGCTGATGGAGACTGGGAGCGGGGAGAGGGAGGGGGGCTGGATATAGGTACCCCAAGCCGCAGCGCCCTAACATATCCACCCCCGCTTTTATCCAGTGCAGCCCATTGAAATAAGGCCCATAAAAATATAAAACCTAATAAATTCTTGAATGTAATGAATAATTGTTCCTTAGGCAACAGTCAATTTAAAGACGTCCTAACGATGATGATGTCAGGGTCGGTGGATCTTGTGAAGCGTAGTCGAAATAAATGTAAAAGGTAATGTAGGCTATTAAAAAAAAACGACCAAAGTAAAAAGAACGTACTCACCGTCAGTGTAGTTTAAAAGATGGAGATGTAAGAATCCGTCTCGGATGCGAGCGTCTCGACCCCTCCAACCGACAAATGATTCCAAGATACAGCGAGAGCATCTCCTCTCGCGACCACCTCCTTCTCTCTCGTCATCGCCCTCCGCCCCTTCGACGCAACCAGTAACCACACCTCTGTCCTATACCTCACCAGTACACGCTCTCCATCTCTCCATCTCCTCAGCTCGCTCCCTTCTTCCTCATTCGAATAAATGATTGCAAAAATACACCAACATTTCCCATTGATTTTGGTCCACCTCCATTGCAGTATAATTTATTGTAGAGTTGTTCACAATCGCAAAAACATTTTGCATCCAAACTCACAGCTCTTGGGATCATTTCTTTATTAAAGCAATGACATGCCAGTGTCTCAACAGGTAGATATACATATTTAAATTAGACTAACCGAGAAGCTTAAAAAGTGTGTGTGTGTGTACGGATGAGACAGAAAAAATCATATAATTTTTTAATAACCCCAACTCACTGTATGTGGATTACAGGCGTCATTTTAAAATTATCATCGTAATTTTTTGAACACCTCAGGCTTGAGTGGGTGAAAGATTTAAAACGACAGAAAATGTTTTCTAATAATATCAACAACATGACAGACATGAGTACATAAAAAATGTTTTTGTCGCACAGCTCAGAATCCAGACACTGACCCTGTGCTCCTGTGTCAGATCTTTTCTGCAGTGTCGGTACGGCAACATGCAGTGTCGGTACGGCAACATGCAGTGTCGGTACGGCAACATGCTAGTAAACAGGAACAGCAACGAACACAAGGGCATCATCGCATCCGTCAACCAAACAAAGATGAGGCTATTCCTCTGATCTGGCAGAACGTTCTAGAATCCATAGGATTGTAGTGGGCAGCTCATTTCAGAAGCAGAACTGAGGCTTCATAAGCATTTAAAGGACTAGTTCTATCTCTTCCTCCCTTCGCCCTCACCCTCAACACCTACGATTAGGATGCTACCTAGCTCTACGGCACATAAGTCTCTCTTACATCAAATATCTGTGGAGTCACGGAGAAGGAAATAAGGACCTAAGTGGACCCAGATACATGTGGGAGTCCCTGTCCAGTCTGATTGGTTGTAGTGTCAGAGTCCCTTGTCCTGATTGGTTGTAGCGTCGACAGGGAAGTTCACTTGTTCCTTTTGTAGATTTTCTTGGCGAAGTTGAGGAAGACGGCATGGGGAAGGTTTTGGGCGTGACACGCGATCAGTTTCTGTAACCGTTGGTAACTGTCGTCCTCGTGCTGGTGGTAGAGAGCCGGCATCTGCAGGGTGGCGTACAACGCCTTGACCTTCTCCACGCTGGCGTCGTCATGGCGAGCGTAACAGGACTGAGGACAGGACATTAGAACGTTCAGTCGTCATGCTGAAAACTTGTGAGTGTTTTTATGAATGAAGTTTCCTCCTGCATACGTTTATGAATGGTCTGGTCGAGCCAGGAACACCCATGTACCACAGAGTGGAGACGAGTCATTCATACGCAATCTCACTGATACAATAACATGTTCAATTCAGCCCTATTCACATGGCTTATCTCACAAGACATGTTGGAATGGACAGGATGTGATGTCACGGAGCCTAACGCCACGAGAGGAGGAGGTGTGTGATGGACAGGATGTGATGTCACGGAGCCTAATGCCACCAGAGGAGGAGGTGTGTGATGTCGCCTCGCTCACCTCCAGCTCGGCCCTCTGCTCTGAGCTCATGACCCCCAGCGCCGTGACAACCAGCCAGCTGCACTTGTTGTCCTGGATGTCTGTACCAATCTTCCCTGTCACCGCAGGGTCGCCGTAGCAATCCAGGTAGTCGTCCTGGCAACGGCAAAGCATCGTCAACAAAAACACACATGCTTGTCGTAGACAGAACACCGTTAAACCTTGGCTGGCCTTTTACTGCAGGAGTTCAAGGAAGCGGGTTATGCTAGCTGGTTATGCTAGCAGGTTATGCTAGCTAGTTATGCTAGCTGGTTATGCTAGCGTGTTATGCTAGCGTGTATGCTAGCGTGCTAGTGTGTTATGCTAGCGTGTTATGCTAGCGTGCTAGTGTGTTATGCTAGCGGGTTATGCTAGCTGGTTATGCTAGCGGGTTATGCTAGGTGGTTGTGTTTGTGTTTCACCTGTATCTGGAAGAACTCTCCCATCTCCAGTAAAATGTGCTTGGCATTGTTGTGTTCCTCATCGCTCTGAATCCCAGCCTGCAATGACAGCACACGACACAGTTAAAACACCAAGATCTACATTTGATATTTCCTACATTTTATATTTAAAACTCTATATATGTTTACTGTATACACCTTCCTGCCATAGTAAATTCCTTGTTTGTGCAAACTTACTTAGCTGATATATCTATACTGTCACACATACTATTGTCGTTACAGGTCCATCAATGTTAGACCCTCACCATGTACATAGCAGATGCCACAGGGAGATAGAAGGAGTAGAAGGCAGTCTTGTACTTGACGATCGCTTTGTATCTGAGAGAGAGAAGATAATGTGGGTTTTAGCCCCAAATAAATTCAATCAACGTGTTAGCGACACAACAGTACATTTCTGTTCTAAAGACCTCAATCCTATTCTACGTTCAGCCCCCTCATCGTCCAGCCCCCAGGTCGTTCAGCCCCCACATCGTCCAGTCCCCACATCGTCCAGTCCCCACATTGTTCAGCCCCTCAGTCCCCTGGTCGTCCAGTCCTGGCTCCCTGCCTTACCTCTCCATGGTGAATCTGTTGAGGTCGATCTGGCCAGGAGGCGCCGTCATGAGGTCCAGAGCTTGACCCAGCTCCGTCTGAAACGATGTCTGATACACAGAGACACGCACCTCATTATGAGCTTGTCTGTGCCTGTGTGTGTGTGTGAGAGAGCATGTGTGCATGTGCTACCTCCATGAATAGCTCCAGCAGGTGGAGGTAGTAGGGCTGTCCTCTGCAGTGTGTGTGTGTGTGTGTGTGTGTGTGTGTGTGTGCCTGTGTGCCTGTGTGTGTGAGAGCATGTGTGCATGTGCTACCTCCATGAATAGCTCCAGCAGGTGGAGGTAGTAGGGCTGTCCTCTGCAGTGTCGACGCAGCAGCCTGTAGATCGCCCCCTCCAGGAGGTAAGAGTCGTTGATGGCGTCTAGACCAACTCCATCCTGGGGAAACCAAACACAGCCTTAACTCCTGTTGTTGTTGTTCATCATAATCAAGAGGACAGCCAGCCAGCCAGACAGACAGACAGACAGACAGACAGACAGACAGACAGACAGACAGACTCACCTTCTTGTACCAGCAGGGCTGTCCTCTACGAGTCACAGAGGCATCCATGATGTCATCAGCTACCAGGAAGAAAGCTTGAAGCTAGACAGACAGACAGAGACAGGTATAACTATATATACTATAGCTGGGACAGACAGCAACACCTGATCTACAATTAAGTGTATTTTGTACTTTGTAACTTTGATTCTGTGTCAGTGACTTGCCGTTGGTGTGTGAAAACTGAGGAAAACATGTCATTTCCATGCTCAATTATTATTGGTCCATGCTCTTACCAGCTCGATGCACCACCCAACCAGGAGGGCCCTTTGCACCATGTCATGAGTGAGTTCAGTGGGAGGGACTAGCTCTCGCAGGGAACCAATCACAGAAAGACCTCTGTTTCTCTTTCCTCCAGGTGCATTGTAGATCAACACCTGGGAGATAGAACGGGAGAGACACAGAGAAAGAGGGAGAGAGTTTAACGGACACATCAAACGTTTCTGATCACATACCCCTGTGCTCAAATAAGGCACACAGACAGTTTACAACACAGCTTGATAGCCTTCCAGTTTCGCCCGTTCCCGCTCTCCTGACAGACACTAGTTACCTCTCTTAGTCTGTTGAGAGCATCAGCAAGGACGGTGTCTGTTAAATCCTTCTCCGTCAATTCAGTCACCAGCTCCTGGAACTGGGCTTCAAACAGCTCGGTATCCGACTGCTCTGACCCCGCGGAGTGTGTCCCGTTGCAACGACTGTCACCCTGAACAACAGACAGGGGAGAAGAGGACAGTATTATAGTACGGTTAGCTGGCTGTAGCACTATTTCTCCATTTAGATGACGAGAAGAGAGAAGGCTGACACGTCGCTATCTTCAAAACTCAGCAACGCACGCCAAAACAATCTAGTTGGATAAATATAGGATTGCATGTAGGAGGAATGTTTACTGTTTTTGTTTTTGGAGTAAACTGTGCCTTTAAGAGAGGGAAGTTACTATAATTAGTAGGTTACCTTGGCAAGAGACGCAGAATCCTAGCTAACTCTGGCTGGCTGTCAGCTGGCTAGCTAGCTAGTTAGACCTAGCTTTGTCATGCATTGATTACGTTTAAAATAAGACAACATTAACACCTTACCATAGTGTGCGCGTCTTCGTCTGCAGTGCCACTGGAGGGAAGTCTGTCTAAACTGCGTCTGTCGTTGCTTTTAGTTTAGGGAAGGAGATCTGTGCGTTGTAGTTTTCTCTGCCGTTCCAATCTATTTTATCGCTTAGACACTGGACTAACTTTCCCGACAGCCTTTGCGCGTCGCGACATGGGCGTGGACCAAGAAGGCTTCATATGACATCGAGCATTTTCATTCGCTAGTGCCATCGAACCAGGATGGGCTTTTGAGACATCTAGCCAATAGGACTCATGGAAAATAAAAGCGTACATGTTCGGTGGGCTGGTTTAGTGTCTGATGATAGCTTGTAGGAGGCTAAAGGTAAAGTTCCATGATAGATAGACCTGCCCACATAGGCCTATGCTCAATGTCACTTTGGTCGTGTCGATTAAACATTTGAACTATAAAACTAAGGTTACGTTTATTAGCTGTACATTATAAAACCGTGCCCAAGCCAAGCAAATGACCTTGTGTAAATAATAAAAAGAAACACAGATTATTAGAAACATTCTCACGCCCAGTCTAAGTTGTAATTCGTTTTGTTCACAGAACACATTACGGAAACTCAAATATAGTTGTGTATAATTTATTTTATATGTTGAATAACATCGCATTAAAACGTCCTGTCATCAGAACCGTATTTAAAATGTATGTCATATTGAATATATTAACTTTATTTAGGTCTCAAAGATCGGGTCAAGCCATAGCCATACATTTCCTCAAATCACGTTTCCATGGTTTCCATGTGCAAGACTGGAGGTAGAAACTATCGCTCTTTAAACACAGCTCGTCTGTGTGCGACTGAGTGAGTTTAAATGTTTCCGTCAGTTACATCCAGTTTATGAGTGTCTATATTCACAACTTCCCGGACAGGGGGCTGATATCTTGACTCTGTGAGCGTCACTTGGTTTAGGCTATGTCAGGTAGCAGGGCAGACCAATCCAGTGGTCAGATATTATTCGTTTTTCAGAAACGCTCGACCTAAATGTTTTGATGGAGCAGACCTCGAAGATCCTGTTTACTACACATCTACACAAGCACATATGTACATTTATTGCGAGAACCTCTTAAGTGCCTTCAGAATTATACCGAGGTGATTTTTTTTAATACACAACAGGAGTGGTTTAACCAAAGTCATAGATATACACCACTGTTTGGTCAACTATGTGAGAGAGAATTTTAAATTTGTCATGTCGCCAAGAATAGTGGTACTCTTACTGTGACGGAGTAGATTATTTTTCAGAGCTGATTACCCAAGACAGTTGGTTCAACTGCTCATCAACAGGAGTACATGGGCACATTTTCAAAGGGAAATCTACAAGGGTGGAGTAAAAGAGAGAGGAAGCCAAAAGTAACAGGCTGTTTCCAAACATGCAGAGAGCCATTCAGAGAAGTATTAACCTACACAGTTGACCAGTTTGCCAGATTTTTTTTAAAAGAGGTGCTTCTTCACCAGTCTGTTAGATCTGGAGCTTTCAAGGAGGTCGAAGGAAAACATGCACATATTCAAATCAAAACCACCGTTGTCGAAAATCACCCCAAAGAGAGAATATACGCATCCAGGGCTCAAGTTTGAGTGTGTGATGGTAGAAGTGTGGGTGGGGTGAAGGTTAGAGGAGAAAGCTCCACTTGAAGGTTGCGTGGAGGCAGGAGATGGAGCGAAAGAAAGAAATAAATCAAATTTGGGATTTTTCCATGTCAATACTAAAAGAAAATGAGCTATATCAACAAAACAATCGCAACACAATACAGCAACTGTGACGCCAAGAAACCATGGACTCTTTCATCATCATCCCTTAGTAACACCTGTGAATCTCTCTCTCCAGGTTACAGTGTCTTCATCTATCTCTCTGTGTGAGGAAGGTGAGGAGAGCGTGAGGACCTTTGCAGGCGTGGAAGACAGGGTGACTCTCCTAACTGGCAAATGTGGATATAGAAAAACAGAGTGAACGGCATGATGCATGGTGTGTGATATGCAGCTGAGTGGATGAGGTTTGGTGTGGGGGCGGAGCCAGTGAGGCAGGCTCCTCCTGTCCCAGGTTCCAGTGGGCCCAGAGGAGAAGACAAGCGCTCCAGATGGAAGTTCATCAGGGATTCACCCTCCCCGCCTCACGTCTAACCTCTGTTGCCCTGGCTGAAGGTTGGTGAGAAGGAAACAGCACCACTGTTTAAGGACGGGGACATTCAGAGGACGGGGACATTCAGAGGTGGTTAGGGTTAGAGGTGTCTTCTAGGAGGGGAGGAAGTCAGGAAGGAAATAGTTGAACGATATGTGTCCTGTTGACATTTTGAACCCTTTCATTTCCTGCCTCCTCCTTCTCAAACCCTCCAATCAGTGAGGAGGACGCCCTCTGCCCAAATCACAGCGGGTAGTTCCAACATGAGTCTCCTCCTCTCTTCCCTCCCTCTCCTCCTCCTCTCCTCCTCCACCTCCTTCTCTCCTCTCCTCCTCCTCTCTTCCTCCTCCTCCTCTTCACAGGACCGACTCCATGTACAGAGCCCCTGACGACCCGTGTGGAGCCACTAATCGCCGTAGCGACGCGGAGGAGGTGGAGCTTAAATCTCCGCAGCTGCGCAAGTGGATCCCCTCCAATGCCGGGGACCGGTTGCCGTGACGACGGTTGTGTCGGCTGTCGCTGTGAGAATGGTGGTGGCCGCGGTGATGATGGGGGTGGTGAACCCGTCCAGCACCCCAAGTGTTGCGCAACACCTGGAGACAAGACGACAACAGAACACTGAGTCAGCTGATGTGTTACTGTGACCACGGTTACGTCAGCTAGAATCGGTTACATCAAAAAAACGAAAGCTTGTGTTGTAGGCAATAAGAAACTATCATGTTTAGATTGTTGTTCTCTGTGTGTGTGTGTAAGTGTGTGTGTGTAGGTGTGTGTGTGTGAAGGTGTGTGTGTGTAGGTGTGTGTGTAGGTGTGTGAAGGTGTGTGTGTGTGTAGGTGTGTTAAGGTGTGTGTCTGTGTGTGTGTAGGTGTGTGTGTGTAGGTGTGTGAAGGTGTGTGTGTGTAGGTGTGTGTGTGAAGGTGTGTGTGAAGGTGTGTGTGTAGGTGTGTGTGTGCGTAGGTGTGTGTGTGTGTGTAGGTGTGTGTGTGTAGGTGTGTGTGTGAAGGTGTGTGTGTGCGTAGGTGTGTGTGTAGGTGTGTGTAGGTGTGTGTAGGTGTGTGTGAAGGTGTGTGTGTAGGTGTGTGTGTGTAGGTGTGTGTGTAGGTGTGTGTAGGTGTGTGTAGGTGTGTGTGAAGGTGTGTATGTAGGTGTGTGTGTGTAGGTGTGTGTGTGAAGGTGTGTGTGTGTAGGTGTGTGTGTAGGTGTGTGTGTGTAGGGTGTGTAGGTGTGTGTGTGAAGGTGTGTGTGTGAAGGTGTGTGTGTAGGTGTGTGTGTGTAGGTGTGTGTGTAGGTGTGTGTATGTAGGTGTGTGTGTAGGTGTGTGTAGGTGTGTGTGAAGGTGTGTGCGTAGGTGTGTGTGTAGGTGTGTGTAGGTGTGTGTAGGTGTGTGTGAAGGTGTGTATGTAGGTGTGTGAAGGTGTGTGTGTGTAGGTGTGTGTGTGTGAAGGTGTGTGTGTGTTACCTGCTCTAGAGGCAGGTGACCAGCAGCGTTGCCCTCGGCGCCGCCCCGTCTCTTCGCCCCCTGCCCCGTGTTCCCAGCATGCTCAGCGGCAGGTGCCAAGTTTCGTTTTGAGCGCTGCAAGAAGCGAGCCACCAACCCTCGTGTCACCTGACAGGAAGTAAAGACACATGATGACACGTTGGATCCAGGTGGATGGTGTCCACCAGGGGTGTTCAGCCTGGTGTCAGGACCCACTGTCCTGTGTGTAACGTGTTCAGCCTGGTCTCAGGACCCACTGTCCTGTGTGTAACGTGTTCAGCCTGGTCTCAGAGCCCACTGTCCTGTGTGTAACGTGTCCAGCCTGGTCTCAGGACCCACTGTCCTGTGTGTAACGTGTCCAGCCTGGTCTCAGAGCCCACTGTCCTGTGTGTAACGTGTTCAGGGGTGTTCAGCCTGGTCTCAGGACCCACTGTCCTGTGTGTAACATGTGTTCAGCCTGGTCTCAGAGCCCACTGTCCTGTGTGTAACGTGTTCAGGGGTGTTCAGCCTGGTCTCAGGACCCACTGTCCTGTGTGTAACATGTGTTCAGCCTGGTCTCAGAGCCCACTGTCCTGTGTGTAACGTGTTCAGGGGTGTTCAGCCTGGTCTCAGGACCCACTGTCCTGTGTGTAACATGTGTTCAGCCTGGTCTCAGAGCCCACTGTCCTGTGTGTAACGTGTTCAGGGGTGTTCAGCCTGGTCTCAGGACCCACTGTCCTGTGTGTAACGTGTTCAGCCTGGTCTCAGAGCCCACTGTCCTGTGTGTAACGTGTTCAGCCTGGTCTCAGAGCCCACTGTCCTGTGTGTAACGTGTCCAGCCTGGTCTCAGGACCCACTGTCCTGTGTGTAACGTGTTCAGCCTGGTCTCAGAGCCCACTGTCCTGTGTGTAACGTGTTCAGCCTGGTCTCAGAGCCCACTGTCCTGTGTGTAACGTGTTCAGCCTGGTCTCAGAGCCCACTGTCCTGTGTGTAACGTGTTCAGCCTGGTCTCAGAGCCCACTGTCCTGTGTGTAACGTGTCCAGCCTGGTCTCAGAGCCCACTGTCCTGTGTGTAACGTGTCCAGCCTGGTCTCAGAGCCCACTGTCCTGTGTGTAACGTGTTCAGGGGTGTTCAGCCTGGTCTCAGGACCCACTGTCCTGTGTGTAACATGTGTTCAGCCTGGTCTCAGAGCCCACTGTCCTGTGTGTAACGTGTTCAGGGGTGTTCAGCCTGGTCTCAGGACCCACTGTCCTGTGTGTAACATGTGTTCAGCCTGGTCTCAGAGCCCACTGTCCTGTGTGTAACGTGTTCAGGGGTGTCCAGCCTGGTCTCAGGACCCACTGTCCTGTGTGTAACATGTGTTCAGCCTGGTCTCAGAGCCCACTGTCCTGTGTGTAACGTGTTCAGCCTGGTCTCAGGACCCACTGTCCTGTGTGTAACATGTCCAGGCTCAGACTCAGCTGGTTCAAACGAATGGTTGTTATCAGGCTTCCACAGAGCTGGATGACGTCATCATGAATAATCATTCAGGTGTGTTGGGAAGAGGGAAACATCTAACACATGCAGGTGTGTTGGGAAGAGGGAAACATCTAAAACATTCAGGTGTGTTGGGAAGAGGGAAACATCTAAAACATTCAGGTGTGTTGGGAAGAGGGAAACATGTAAAACATGCAGGACAGTGCGCCCCGAGGACCAGAGTTGAGCACCCCTAGTGGACAGTGTACAGAGTTGTTCGACCTTAACAGGCAGACCGACCTTGAGGTCTCCGAGGGAACGGTGGTAGTCTTTGGGCAGGTGCAGAGGAGAGGCGGGGGGCACCTTGGAAGGTAACTGTCCTCCCATGGCTCCTGCCTTCACACTGCCTTTCTTGGGCAGCGAGGCAGGGGGCGCCAGAGAGGAGCGAGGCAAGAGGCAGGCCTCAGAAGATGGGCCTGGAGCACATGAGAGAGATAGAGGATTACATTCACATTTAGTTATTTAGCAGACGCTCTTATCCAGAGCGACTTACAGTAAGTACAGGGACATTCCCCCGAGGCAAGTAGGGTGAAGTGCCTTGCCCAAGGACACAACGTAATTTTTCACGGCCAGGAATCGAACCAGCAACCTTCTGATTAATAGCCCGATTCCCTAACCACTCAGCCAACTGACACATAATGCATATTTCTCTTATTTGGTGCTGAGGACTAGGGTTGAAGAGCACTGATTGATGATCTCTGGATCTCCAGTCACCTGTGTCTGTGGAGGTCTGAGAGCCTCTTTCACTTATTCCTTTACTGCCCACCGAGCCTGTGAAGTCACCTGGAGGGGGGAGAGGGAGGGGTCAGACTGTGCTGGGCACACACACACACACACACACACACACACACACACACACACACACACACACTCACACACACTACACACACACTCACACTCACACACACGACACACACACACTCACATACACACACACTCACACACACTACACACACACACACACACACTCACACACTCACACTCACACACACACACTCACACTCACACTCACACTCACACACACTCACACTCACACTCACACTCACACTCACATACACACACTCACACACACACCACTCACACACACTACACACACACACACTCACACACACTACACACACACACACACACACACTACACCACACCACACACACCACACGCACACACTCACACTCACACTCACACACTCACACACACACACACACCACACACACACCACACTGACACACTCACACACACACACACATGTGCAATGACACACTGAATCTATACCTGTATCTGTAGAGGAGCTAAGTCCTGGCTCGCTGTGCGACCTTATCAACGGTAGAAGCCCCTCGCTGCCCCTCCTCTCTCCACCTCCATCCGTCTCCCCTCTCCTGCCCTCCCGTTGGCGTAGCGACAGGGGCTGCATGTGGAGGGGCACTCCTCCCCCCCGAGCACCCGGATGATTGACAGCCGAGGATGAGCAGGGATTGGTGGAGCTGAGGGAGGCGGGCTCTCGACGTGACGGGGTGGAGGCGCGGACACGGATCTCAGGGATGGACAGAGCGCCCCCTAGCATCTCCAGCTGGGAACAGCTGCTCGCTAACATGGCCTGGCGACGCAACACTGGAGACCTGGGAGGACACAGAGTGTATCAGTGTGTGTGTGTGTGTGTGTGTGTGTGTGTGTGTGTACAGGTGTTACCATGCTGTGTGTGTGTGTGTGTGTGTACAGGTGTTACCATGGTGTGTGTGTGTGTGTACAGGTGTTACCATGGTGTGTGTGTGTGTACAGGTGTTACCATGGTGTGTGTACAGGTGTTACCATGCTGTGTGTGTACAGGTGTTACCATGGTGTGTGTACAGGTGTTACCATGCTGTATGTGGTGGTAGCTGTGTGTACAGGTGTTACCATGGTGTGTGTGTGTGTGTACAGGTGTTACCATGGTGTGTGTGTGTGTGTACAGGTGTTACCATGGTGTGTGTGTGTGTGTACAGGTGTTACCATGGTGTGTGTACAGGTGTTACCATGCTGTGTGTGTGTGTACAGGTGTTACCATGGTGTGTGTGTGTACAGGTGTTACCATGGTGTGTGTACAGGTGTTACCATGCTGTATGTGGTGGTAGCTGTGTGTACAGGTGTTACCATGGTGTGTGTGTGTGTGTACAGGTGTTACCATGGTGTGTGTGTGTGTACCTGTATGTGGTGGTAGCCGTGCTGGGGGAGGAACAGGAGTTGGACCTCTCCCCTCTGAAGAAGCGACTGGCCCTGGGCCCCGCCAGGGGGCTCTCAGGGGTCTGTGACCGAGGCCCCCTGAAGCAGACGTACTCCCCCGCCTCTCCCCCCTCGTCTCCCCCGCGGCCACCCCCCCCGCTCCGCCCGCGGCCTCACCCCCACCTCCATCAGGCAGGAGTCGTCGGAGGGGGAGGAGTCGTCAGGGATGTCCACGATCTCTGACATGAGCAGGGAGCCGCTGTCCATCGAGACTGAGCACAGGAAGGAGAACACAGCGAGTTACTATGGTTACTCTGCTGCCCGCTGACCACCCAGTCAGGAGGTCTGAGGTCGGACGGATGGGGCAGGAGTGAGAGGCAGGGTGGGTGAGGCAGGAGTGAGAGGCAGGGTGGGTGAGGCAGGAGTGAGAGGCAGGGTTGGTGAGGCAGGAGTGAGAGGCAGGGTGGGTGAGGGCAGGAGTGAGAGGCAGGGTGGGTGAGGCAGGAGTGAGAGGCAGGGTGGGTGAGGCAGGAGTGAGAGGCAGGGTGGGTGAGGCAGGAGTGAGAGGCAGGGTGGGTGAGGCAGGAGTGAGAGGCAGGGTGGGTGAGGCAGGAGTGAGAGGCAGGGGGGTGAGGCAGGAGTGAGAGGCAGGGTGGGTGAGGCAGGAGTGAGAGGCAGGGTGGGTGGGGCAGGAGTGAGAGGCAGGGTGGGTGAGGCAGGAGTGAGAGGCAGGGTGGGTGAGGCAGGAGTGAGAGGCAGGGTGGGTGAGGCAGGAGTGAGAGGCAG
>CAEFZP010002833.1:42500-47500 GCA_903064625.1 Mallotus villosus
AGGTGACACAGGCCCAGGTAGAGCAGCAGGCGAGCTCCCCCCTGCCCACGCCTCGACATCCCTCTCCTGCTGTCCGACCAGCCTCGGGACCCGGAGGCCAGGCTGCTGGTGTCAGACGGGGAGGGCATGGTGACGGCCGGGGGTGAGGATCAAACACAGAGGAGGTCTCTGGGGGGGGTAGTCAGGGGTGATAGTCAGGGGTGGTAGTCAGGGGTGGTAGTCAGGGGTGGTAGTCAGGGGTGGTAGTCAGGTCTCTGGGGGTGGTAGTCAGGTGTAACGGGGAGTCAGATGGCAGAGCGGTTAGGGAGTCTGGCTATTAAACGGAGGGTTGCCAGTTCGATTCCCGGCCGTGCAAAATGCCAAATGATGTTGCCAAATGATGTTGCCAAATGATGTTGTGTCCTTGGAAGTTGTGATGTTGTGTCCACTTCACCCTACCTTCCTCGGGGAGAATGTCCCTGTACTCACTGTAAGTCGCTCTGGATAAGAGTGTCTGCTAAATGTAAATGTAACGGAGTTAGAACCGTGAAACTCACTCCTCAGGTATGTAATGGGCCACCCTCGTCAACGAAGAGCTAGCTTTTCTTTGGCGTAGTTGGTAAGTGGTCACGCTTGGCAAGTCGGAGGTCGTGCGCTCGTATCCCCTGAGTGGTGAGCGAGCCTTGTCGGACGGAGCGTGGCTACAGCCGTTACATACCCGGCACACAGGTGTCCTCTTGAAATGTGAAGTCAGTTGCTGCGGTTACCTGAAGATGTGTTGTTACGCTGTTGGTTCACACCAGGCCAAGCAGGACCGGCCTTGCTATTGGACTCTGTCAGCAGAAAAGCAGTTTCACACGAACACAGACAACCCTACCGATGACCTCTTGAGCGATATTAGACACATATCAGCCATTTCTGACAGTCCACAGGACGTTGTGGCTTCTAGGGTAAACGGTTAGCTGTTCAAACTCTTCTACCTATTTTTCTGAAAACAGGATGCTTTTATATAACATTCCTTTCCTTTCCTCTCCTCTTGCTCCATCTCCTGGCTCCCCCCGCTCACTCCTCTCGCCCGTGGCATTGCGGTAACCGAAGTCGCGAGCAGGCCGCAAACCCTTACAGATAACGCTGAAATGCTCCGTCGATCGCCGCCTTTCACGGAGATGATAAACAACACGGTTCACGTGCTTCGTGTCCAGACGGAGCACGAGACAAACATGGAAGCTATATGTCTGTTGATAAGATCATGATTTGCCCTTACAAAGTTGCGACCAGAAGAGATATCCTGAGATTCGGTTCGGTCCAAGAACGGAGAGGGTGTCGACGGACGCTTTGAAAGTAGATACGAAAAGAAAATATCTTCTAATGACGTGACGTCATTTTGCGGTTGATGTCAATATTTAAATATTGGCTTTAAAACGGCTCCTTCCTTCCCTCATTCCTCCATCTTCACCGGGGGAGTTTAGCGCTCGCATACCCCCACTTCTCTCTTCCCTGCAGTCACGCGGGCCTCCCCTTATGCCCGTGAGAATGTATCCCGGACATGTACCTCACTGCATCCAAACCCGACGTCACGCCACTCATACACATTACATACTGTGAGTCCGTATCGCACCGCTTCTCAAACTACACTCCCAAATACACAACCACTGGCGATCATTCTTTCCATCAATTAAAATCTCGTCCTCCGATCCAGTTATTCTAGTTCATAAGACTTAACAAAAATTCAATTCTTCGTGTTTGAAAACCGACACAGTATAAATGTGATGACAAGGCACGCACGATACGCGGGGAAGATGCGGCAGAGCGCGCGGTCAGGTGCTGATGCTGAACAGGAGGGCTTGTTGCATAGCGACTGCTTCACGACCCATCGGAGCTGTCCAATCAGATAGAGTTACACTGAGCAGTCAGTGTTTGCTTCCGTGTCGAGAAGTTGTAGTTTTCTGCATTTGTAGTTTTCTGAACAGTGTCATGGAATTCAGACGGTTCTCCGTCTCAACAACCTTTTTGTGAATGTAGAAAAGGAACGTGACGTCAGACTGGAACGCAATTGTCAAATCTTATTATAATAGTGTCACCAAATCAAACAGATCATTAAAAACGTACCTATTTTGACAGTTTTTTATTCAATAAGCAGCGGGCATGTAAACGTACATTGTGCTTATAAGGCCTAATTGATCAGACGAATGATTGACAGAAAGTGTAAAAGCAGAATAAAACACGAGAAATCACATATTAAGATGGGGTCAGTTACATTTTCAATAATCAAAAATAGAACCCCCCCGTCCAGCCTATCATACAGGTGGTCTAGAAAAGGACGGACGGAGACTTTGTAAAGACTTTCTGTCAGAAGGTCCATTCTTTTAAACAGGAAGAGGAAACCACAATGTATTATTGGGATGCAACCAAAACTCAAGTGCATTAGTGAGTGTGTAGCGTCTGGACATGACAAGCACCTGTTTGTTTGTTGCCTTTGAATAATTCATCTGGTGAGGTTGTGTTCGTGGGTTTCATTTCCTCAGCAAGTCACACCCGGACCCAAAAAGGACCTCTTTTAATCTAAGTAAAGACAGGATCCAACAATGATCGTTTAATCTAAATCTGTCAGCCTCTGAGAAACTACACTGTAAAACCTGATCAATTAAGTCGACTCAAAACGGTTTTATAAAACGAATGACCTCTTTGTTTTTGTATTGAGGTGTAATTTACTCAACTGATCGAGTTCTTCAACTGAAACGGCTCTAGGCGATTCACTCCCTAAAACCACATGAGTCATCTTAACTCCTCAGGGTTAACAGTGCCTCACGTCAGTATCAGTACGCCTGGGCCGGGTGGGGTTAACAGTGCCTAACGTCAGTATCAGTACGTCTGGGCTGGGTGGGGCTGCTGTGTTCTGGCCTTTACATCTACAGATCAGCACATGTAGAGGAGGAATGATTTGAAGATATATCGTAATGGGGCCATGGTGTCCTCTGACAGGGGTAGGAGGAGGGGCTGGTGAGCATCAGATCCAAGGTGTGTCACAGTTCAGTACGATCAACACTTATTAACATTTCATTTCTTTCATTCTCTCACTTCATCCATCGTTCTCTCTCTCTCTCTGTCTCTCTCTCTCTCGTTCTCTCTCTCTCTCCTCCTCTTCTCGTATTGCACTTATCTCTCTCCCTCACTCGCACATTCTTACTCCATTTTACAGTGTGTCAGTTTACCCACACGGCACACGTATCAACTAAACCTCCTTCTCCTTTACCCACACGGCACACGTATCAACTAAACCTCCTTCTCCTTTACCCACACGATACACGTATCAACTAAACCTCCTTCTCCTTTACCCACACGGCACACGTATCAACTAAACCTCCTTCTCCTTTACCCACACGGCACACGTATCAACTAAACCTCCTTCTCCTTTACCCACACGGCACACGTATCCAATAAACCTCCTTCTCCTTTACCCACACGGCACACGTATCAACTAAACCTCCTTCTCCTTTACCCACACGGCACACGTATCAACTAAACCTCCTTCTCCTTTACCCACACGGCACACGTATCAACTAAACCTCCTTCTCCTTTACCCACACGGCACACGTATCAACTAAACCCCCTTCTCCTTTACCCACACGGCACACGTATCAACTAAACCTCCTTCTCCTTTACCCACACGGCACACGTATCAACTAAACCTCCTTCTCCTTTACCCACACGGCACACGTAAACCTCCTTCTCCTAACGCTGTCTGTCTAACTGTGCTAGCCTACTGGGAAAGAGTGAACAGGCACTCTTGTTAATAGTCTGTGAACCATCAGTGGAAGCCTAGCTGAGCCTGTAGATTCTGACCTGTATGAAATCTGCCTGAATCCTGGATGGAACCCTGTCTTCTTAGCTTCAGGTAATATCATGAACAGGAGAACATTACCAAACCTTTTTCTTAGGTACTAAAACCTCTGATGAACGTGAAAAACGGTCACTTTGAGAACCAAAAACTGGCATTATAATAATAACATGTGTTGTATCCCTTAAATCTCTATTTCGGTTTAATTTTTGAATACATCTAAAGACATGAAGAGGAGACTACGGCCCTGGCCCTCTCCCTGACCTCATGGGGTACACAACACGTTCCTCCCTGACCTCATGGGGTACACAACACGTTCCTCCCTGACCTCATGGGGTACACAACACGTTCCTCCCTGACCTCATGGGGTACACAACACGTTCCTCCCTGACCTCATGGGGTACACAACACGTTCCTCCCTGACCTCATGGGGTACACAACACGTTCCTCCCTGACCTCATGGGGTACACAACACGTTCCTCCCTGACCTCATGGGGTACACAACACGTTCCACAACTTTTCACCGTACCTGGGCAGGGGTGAGAGGGATGTTCCAACACCACAGTCTGTATTCATCCACACAGCCACTCGCCCCACAGTCTGTATTCATCCACACAGCCACTCGCCCCACAGTCTGTATTCATCCACACAGCCACTCGCCCCAGAGCTGGTGCGTGGCAGTTCAACTCCAAAATAACACTATATTCTAAGTTGCTGTCATGGAATGGTTGGTGCAAACCTGTGAAACATTTCGATTTCTGTGTGATTCAGATATAGTGTTATTGTACCCTGGTTACCCATCCGTCCCCATGGTAACAATACCATCGAGAGAGATCTGATAAAACGACTATTTACTGGAGGAATTGGGTTGGTGATGAAACTGCTCTCGTTAAATATCTCTTGGTGACATTTCTTGTCTTTATGGAACTACATGGCACTGAGGGGGAACAAGTACGTCTGTCACTGAAGAGGTGGCATCTACAGGTGTATATGAAACCTGTCACTGAAGAGGTGGCATCTACAGGTGTATACGACACCTGTCACTGAAGAGGTGGCATCTACAGGTGTATACGACACCTGTCACTGAAGAGGTGGCATCTACAGGTGTATATGAAACCTGTCACTGAAGAGGTGGCATCTACAGGTGTATATGACACCTGTCACTAAAGAGGTGGCATCTACA
>CAEFZP010002833.1:52500-67500 GCA_903064625.1 Mallotus villosus
ACAGAGACACAGAGACACAGAGACACAGAGACACAGACACACACACTCACAAAGACACAGACAGATACACACACACACACACACACACTCACACACACACACACACACTCACAGACAGACACACACACACAGACAGGCACACACACACACTCACACACACACACTCACAAAGACACACAGACACACTCACACACCACAGACACACTCACAAAGACACACAGACAGACACACAGACAGACACACAAAGACACACAGACACACTCACAAAGACACACAGACACACTCACAGACAGACACACAGACACACAGACAGACACACAGACAGACTCACAGACAGACACACAGACACACACAGACAGACTCACAGACAGACACAAAAGGGAAATGGCTCATACATAGATTCAGAAGGATTATCATTCACCTAAACTGTCATACAGAGACACACACGTCACATGCACCCAAATACATGCATCATTTGTCCCAGGTTTCCTGTGTGTGTGTGGTGTGTGTGAGTGTGTGTGGTGATGTGTGTGTGTGTGTGGAGTGTGGTGTGTATGTGTGGTGTGGTGTGTGTGTGTGTATGAGTGTGTGAGAGAGAGGTGTGTGGTGAGTGTGTGTGTGTGTGTGTGTGTGAGTGTGTGAGAGAGAGTGTGTGGTGTGTGAGTGTGTGAGTGTGTGAGTGTGTGGAGTGTGTGAGTGTGTGTGTGTGTGTGTGTGCCCAGCAAGGCCAGCCATCTTCTGGGAATGTAAAGATGTAAGCAGAGATAGGAGGCAGAATGGGTAGGAGGAACTTCTGGGTGAAGCCAGAGAGAGGAGTGGGGAGGGGATGGGGATGGGAGAGGGGAGATTGGAGAGGGGAGAGTGGAGAGGGGAGAGGGGAGAGGAGAGGGGAGGGGAGGGGAGATGGGAGATGGGAGTGGAGATGGAGAGGGGAGGGGAGATTGGAGAGGGGAGTGGAGATGGAGAGGGTAGAGAGCAGTGGGGAGGGGAGATGGGGAGGGGAGATTGGCGAGGGGAGTGGAGATGGGAGTGGGGAGTGGAGAGGGAAGGGAGAGGGGAGTGGAGATGGGAGAGGGTAGAGGGGAGATTGGAGAGGGGATAGGGGAGAGGGGAGTGGAGAGGGTAGAGGGGAGATGGGAGAGGGAGATGGGGGAGTGGAGAGGGAGGGGGAGGGGAGATGGAGAGGGGATGGGGAGTGGAGATGGGAGAGGGGATAGGGGAGTGGAGATGGGAGAGGGGATAGGGTAGAGGGGAGAGTTGGAGAGGGGATAGGGGAGGAGGAGTGGGGAGATGGGAGAGGGGAGATGGGAGATGAGGGGAGAGGGGGAGGGGAGATGGAGAGGGGATAGGGGAGTGGAGATTGGAGAGGGGATAGGGTAGAGGGGAGGGGAGATTGGAGAGGGGATAGGGTAGAGGGGAGGGGAGATGGGGAGAGGGGATAGGGGAGTGGAGATGGGAGAGGGGATAGGGTAGAGGGGAGAGGGGAGATTGGAGAGGGGATAGGGGAGGGAGATGGGAGAGGGGAGAGGGTAGAGGGGAGGGGAGATTGGAGAGGGGATAGGGGAGGAGAGGAGTGGGGAGATGGGAGAGGGGCTGAAGAGAAACAGACACACAGACACGACCCGGCAGACCTACTGAGCTACAGACTGAAGAGTAATGACAGAATAAGAAGTTAGACTTCTGTGCTAAACAGGATGAGTGTCACAGGGGGACTTGACAGAGACAAGAGAACTGGAATTAAACTAGTACAGGCATGAAATCAAGGGCTGCTGCAACCTAGCTCCGTATCTCCGTGCTAGTTTCATGCTGAAAATGTTCACACATTTTCCAGAAATAACACTACAACAAACATGTTGTTATTTTGACCAATAAATAACCTAGCCGAACCAGAGGAATGTGTAACCCCTTATTTACACCCCTTCTACATCGGGCAATGTTGTTACAGTGTTTTAAACTACATACCAATCGTTGATATGTACGTGGAGTTGAAGTTGTCCTCCGCAAATCGGATGATAAGGCATGTTTTCCCCACTCCGCTATCACCAATGAGTAGTAATTTGAAAAGGAAGTCGTACTTCTTCGCCATAATGTATTACTCAATGTGAAAACCGTTGTGTAAAACAGTGTAAAAATAGAAATTCTAAAAATTCTAATGAAAAATTGATTTTATAAATTATGCTGGTCTAATTTAAAGCGGTAAATTCCACAGTCGGGTCAGATCCAACTCTGATTTGTCACAGTTTTGCATTAGAAACTCTTGTTTTCGTTTTTCTCCCTTGAAACTGTCACCGGGTAAATTCCGATCCCCAAATGCTTCTTTAAAAAAAAAGTTTAATTCAACTTTTCAACTCCACAACAACAAAATGACGTAGCCCTAGTGAATCCCTAGTTTTAACCAAATGTCCGAGTTGTTTTTGAAGGCCGATCAGCATAAATCCATTTCACTGTCCACACAAGACAGGATTACATTTTTTTCGCCCTAAACTTTCTCTCGACCAAGTTCCCGTAGGAGAATGGCATACGTAGAGAGAGAGAGAGGGAGTGAGGGAGTGTTCATCCGGGAGAAAACTTGCCCATCAGACCAGTGATTTATGTCAGCTAATACCCCTTTCAAACAGCAGGTGGCGCTCAACTGTAAGTACATTTCACCGCAAAAAGGAGATACTAGGAAAAAGTTATTGATGGCAAACATGGATCGAGTTAGCCTAGCTGTATGCAATTTGTTTAGCACAACTCTGGTCTGGAGTCTTCAACTGACTTCACTCAATAACGTCAAGTTACAAACAGGCCTTCCGCAATATTCTATTCATTAGACAATAAATTAAACTGGCAACATATTTTAAAGAATAGAAAATATTCTAGTCATAAATGAATCTTGATATACATTCTGTGTCTTTAACTACTGCTTCTATTCAGCGTGTTTCCAGAGAATGTCTGGTGTTCCTTTTACATCTACTTCCGGCCCCTGCATGTTAGCCCCATTCATCAGAAAAGTATTTCCGGTTTATCGCTCTTTTCGGCTAGGGCTACAAAGTTGCTAAGATGCCTGTAAGTACGCACACTTCATATAGGAATAATTCGTTAGCATGCAAAACGCTTTGAGGGATATACGAACTTGTATGTCGATGGGATAATGTATCGTCTAAAGCGGGACTCACTTTTGTCTCGATTGGTTTGGTAAATCTGGACATATATCTTAAAATGTGCCAAGCGCGTGGTGAGCAAATGTAATGGCGGCCTACTCCACATGCAAAACAAAGCGTGGCCGTGGAAATGCGAGTGGGGGAAAAAACTCACGAAAGAATATACATCAACCCCTCGATTGTCTACCCTTTAGAATTATATCTTTCAATCGAACGGGGGAAATGTTATAATTTGTATTACGTGCCTTACTACATATAATCAACTATTACGTTTGTCCTTTGCAGCTCGCTAAGGATTTGTTGCACCCATCCACCGAAGAGAGGAGAAGAGAAGCCACAAGAAGAAGAGACTTGTACAGTGTCCCAACTCATATTTTATGGATGTAAAATGTCCCGGTAAGTTTCTCTCGACTGGGAAGTTTTATATGTTCTTGCCCGCTAAATCAGTTTGGGCTCCAATATTTATCCTCGATCTACCAGACCAACGTCCCGTTATGTCTAAATGATGACGTGTGTAGGGCTGTATATGTAGTTTAGATTTTGCCTTTATGTGTTGCCCGTTCATTTATCTCTTATTGAATAGGGTGTCAACTAAGGCATACAGTAACCTTGTAGTTGGCTTTTGAAAGGTAGTGATTCCTTTTTGACAAGGCCAACTGTAAGAACACTAAACTGAAATCACATGAATTCTTTTAAATTGGGTGTAGAACACGTCGAGTGTGGATTTCAACATCTGAATCGAATGTTTCTACTTATATTACTTGATTATTATAGCTCGATGCCTCCTGTTAGTGTGCATCTCCTAACTGTGGTGTGTGTGTTTACAGGATGCTATAAGATCACCACGGTGTTCAGCCATGCCCAGACAGTGGTGCTGTGTGTGGGGTGCTCCACGGTGCTCTGCCAGCCGACCGGAGGGAAAGCACGACTCACAGAAGGTACACACACCATCACCACACCATCACACACACACACCAGCACATCACACACACACCATCACACACACACACAACACACACACACACACCAGACGCACACACACACACACACCAGCACACACACCGGCACACACACACACACACACACACACACACAAACACACACACACACACACACCACACACACACACACACACACACACACACACACACACACACACACACACACACACACACACACACACACACACACACACACACACACACACCATCACACACACCACACACACACCATCACACACACACTCACACACCCATCACACACACACTCACACACACACACCCTGTGTACGTTCAACAGTTCCCTGTCTGAACTTGACAAGTTCTTGCCTTTATGTGTTGCCTGTTCATTTCTCTCTTAGTGAATACGGTGTCAACTAAGGCATACAGTAACCTTGTAGTTGTCTTAGAAAGGGACGGTTCAGTGGTTCCTTTCGACGAGACAAACTACAAGAACAGAAATGCACAGATCCTCCTGATCTTTAACTGGTTGCTGGCTGAACCCCCAGGTTCACCTGTGCTACTAGGGCTCTTTAACGAGCCTCCTATGGTTCATGTTTTACCAGCATTCCCGGTGTCATGGTAACGCGGCTCCTCACCGGGGTTGCTACAGGCAACTACACGCTTGGGTCCTATGTGGGCTACGTTTGGCATAGGCAGATTGGTGATGACAAATTGCTGTAGTGGCAATGATGTACTAGTCTTTGTATACCTGTAGTCCTCTTGGGTTAACCCTGACTTGGCCTGTGTTTCTCACTAAGCCACAAGAAGTCTGGCCCAGTTCTAATCCAGTCTTTCTCCTCATACAACACGCTGTACCTTGTTTGATCTGGTCGCACATCAAATTAATCCTTATTAGTTGTAGATGATCCTGTTCTTCAGACCCTCCTCATCCTCCTCTTCTCCCCACAGGGTGTTCATTCAGGAGAAAACAACACTAATCAAGACTGACGAACTCCCCCGAGGGAGAGAAGAGACAGGATTGGAAGATTGGTTTCAAGTGACTCTGCCAAGTGACGAGTGAGAGGAAAGGTGGCTGAAATGATGTTCTGGAAACTGAAGAAGGGAATTTGAGTGTGTGTGAACACGGAGGTCCCTGGTCATGTGAGACAACACTGCACCTCTCATCCACCTGTCATTCTCTCTTATTAAAAAAAGTTAGTTTCTTTTCGTTAAAGAATTCTGTGTCCCGTGTGTCATTCTGTCTATCCTGAGCGTCTGATAGGACGAGACCCAGTATATCTGATCATCACTGATCAATAGCAGTTATGTGTTGGCGGTCCAGATATGAGCTGAGCTCGGTGAGGGGGAGACGGGTCGGGCAGATGGTCGGCATGGAGACGGGTCCATCACCAGGGGGAAAGTGATTCTCTTTTGGACACTTAATCAGATAACGGTCTAGACAGTTGGCTTTGAGGTGTATGTATGCTGGTGTGCTTAGGGCCTCAAATAGTGAATCTAGAGTGTTGGAGTGCTGAAGTAGACATGTTTAATCCAGTTAGAAGGCTGTGTGTGCTGCCTGCCTGCCAGCCTGTTCCTGCCAGCCTGGTCCTGCCTGGCTCATCTGCTGCTCCAGAGCCAGTCGCGTCTGCGGACGGTCCTGTCATCATCTGCAGACGTCCTGATCCAGGGAGGAGAACGCCACCTGCCTGCTGGGAGCCACTGCTGACACATCACATGAGTCACTTAACACACGCTCCTATCCAGAGCACACTGACACATCAGTCACTTAGCACACGCTCCTATCCAGAGCACACTGACACATCACATCAGTCACTTAGCACACGCTCCTATCCAGAGCACACTGACACATCACATCAGTCACTTAACACACGCTCCTATCCAGAGCACACTGACACATCACATCAGTCACTTAACACACGCTCCTATCCAGAGAGACTTGCAGTACGTACAGGGACATCCCCCCCAGGCAAGTAGGGGGAAGTGCAAGGACACAAAGTTATTTAGCACGGCCAGGAATCGAACCAGCAACCTTTTGATTAATAGCCCGACTCCTTAACCGCTCAGCCATCGGTGAGGAGGAGACGAGGTGTTGGCTAAGACGTACCTGAGGTGGCCGGAGGGCTGCAGGGCATGTAGACCACAGGTACAGTCTGCAGGCGGGACAGGACAGAGCTGTACACTAACACACAGGAGAGGGAGGGAGAGGGTCATCACAACAGAGTAGAGCAGGACAGAGCTGTACACTAACACACAGAGGAGAGAGGGAGGGAGTGTCATCACAACAGAGTAGAGCTGTACACTAACACACAGAGGAGAGAGAGAGGGAGTGTCATCACAACAGAGTGGAGCAGTACACTAACACACAGAGGAGAGAGAGAGGGAGTGTCATCACAACAGAGTAGAGCTGTACACTAACACACAGGAGAGAGAGAGGGAGTGTCATCACAACAGAGTGGAGCAGTACACTAACACACAGAGGAGAGAGAGTGTCATCACAACAGAGTGGAGCAGTACACTAACACACAGAGGAGAGAGAGAGGGAGTGTCATCACAACAGAGTAGAGCAGGATAGAGCTGTACACTAACACACAGAGGAGAGAGAGAGGGAGTGTCATCACAACAGAGTAGAGCTGTACACTTAACACACAGGAGAGAGAGAGGGAGGGAGTGTCATCACAACAGAGTATAGCAGGACAGAGTTGTACACTGTCTCCCTGATTAGAAAGAACCAGACAGATTGTAACGTAACACACTAAATAAGAGCTTTAGTTGACTAGAGAAACATGGGGGAGTGAGTCATGTGGTCAGAGGGCCTGGTACTGTGGGGTGAGTCTGTACCTATGAACAAGGCAGCAGTGGTGACCAGGACTGCAAACACGGAGAACGTCAAGATGAGCTGGACATCCACCAGCTGGAGAAGAGGACCCGACTCTAGACGAATCAGATCAGTTCCTCCTGGTGACACACACACACACACACACACACACACACATCAGAGGTCTGCAGGGCTCACCTGGATGGCTCACCTGCAGAGCTCACCTGCAGAGCTCACCTGCAGAGCTCACCTGTGTTCCCTCACTGCTCTGGGCCCTGCTCACCTGTGTTCCGTCACTGCTCTGGGCCCTCCTCACCTGCAGAGCTCACCTGTGTTCCCTCACTGCTCTGGGCCCTGCTCACCTGCAGAGCTCACCTGTGTTCCCTCTCTGCTCTGGGCCCTGCTCACCTGTGTTCCCTCACTGCTCTGGGCCCTCCTCACCTGCAGAGCTCACCTGTGTTCCCTCACTGCTCTGGGCCCTGCTCACCTGCAGAGCTCACCTGTGTTCCCTCTCTGCTCTGGGCCCTGCTCACCTGTGTTCCCTCTCTGCTCTGGGCCCTGCTCACCTGTGTTCCCTCACTGCTCTGGGCCCTCCTCACCTGCAGAGCTCACCTGTGTTCCCTCTCTGCTCTGGGCCCTGCTCACCTGTGTTCCCTCACTGCTCTGGGCCCTGCTCACCTGCAGAGCTCACCTGTGTTCCCTCACTGCTCTGGGCCCTGCTCACCTGTGTTTCCTCACTGCTCTGGGCCCTGCTCACCTGTGTTCCCTCTCTGCTCTGGGCCCTGCTCACCTTTCTCCACACGGCTGTCCGTCACGAAGGTCACCGTGACGACGTGTGTCTGCGGGGTCAGGAGGTTGTAGACGGTGACGTTGACGGGGCGGGGCTTATCCTGACCCTCCATCCAGGAAGTGGACAGCACAAGGAGGGCGGAGTCATGTTCTGATTGGCTAGGCTCAGACAGCAGTAAGAAGGGACTCTCACAGTGGAACTGAACACAGAAACACACACACACATTTTAACAATAAACACATCTGCTTTCATTACTGCTTTTGTCTTTAAGTTATAAATATGATCAAGCTTATATTGTCCCAAAGCCTAGGCCAGTGTGTGAGCACACAAGGGTTTGTGTGTGAGGGTGGGTGTGTGTGAGGGTGTGTCTGTGTGAGTGTGTGTGTAAGGGGGTGTGTGTGTGTGTGTGTGTGTGAGGGTGTGTGTGTGTGAGGGTGTGTGTGTGAGGGTGTGTGTGTGTCTGGTGTGAGGGGCCGGTGGGTGTGTGTGAGAGCGTGTGTGTGTGAGGGTGTGTGTGTGTGTGTGTCTGTGTGAGGGTGTGTGTGTGTGAGGGTGTGTGTGTGTGTGAGTGTGTGTGTGTGCGTGTGTGTCTGTGTGTGATCGCCCACCCTGAGGGCAGACATCATGTCCTCGGTGCCCAGGACAGCCAGCTCTGCAGGCTGCTGTGGGGACAGTGACAGGGACGTCACGGGGCAGTGGAACGCCGGCAGGTAGGGCAGCTGTACGGGGCGCCCGGAGAGAGGGAAGGAGCGGGCGGAGAGAGCGAGGAGAGGGAGGAGAGGGAGAGGAGGCTGGCTCCGCAGGGAGGCCGAGAGAGAGATGGAGAAGGAGAGGGAGGAGAGGAGGAGAAGGACAGAGGGGGTCTGGGGGGACACAGAGACACTGCAGCTGTAGGCACCTGGACAGGAGAGAAGGAGGGGAGAGAGGGAGAGGAGGGGGAGAGGAGGGAGAGGAGGGGAGAGGGGGAGGAGGGAGGAGGGAGAGGGGGAGGAGAGGAGGGGGAGAGGAGAGGGAGAGGGAGAGGAGAGGGAGAGGGGGAGGAGAGGGAGAGGAGGGAGAGAGGATCAGTGAGTCGTTCATACGGTGGGATGGAAGATGCGTCAGTAGAGTTTTCTCTTCACCAGTGTCGTGGTCGTAGCGTGGCGAGGTGTTGAACACAGCCTGTAATGTGCTGAGCAGGAGGTAGGGGGCGATGAAGTGCAGAACACACTGTAGCTCCTCCTCTGGATGAAGGCTCTTCTCGATGGCCTCTCTCTGGGACAGAGTGCACTGGGCTGAGAGGAGAGAGAGAGAGAGAGAGAGAGAGAGAGGAGAGAGAGAGAGAGAGACAGAAGTGGACATATTCCCTGTAAAACGTAGGTCTTCATCAACAACTGTAGATGCGCTGCTGTGTTGGGGGTGTGTCTGACCAGTGTTGGGGGTGGTGTGCAGGTCCACGAGGACGCTGTACTCTGGAGCCTCGGGCCAGTTGGTCAGGAAGCGATCCTCAGGAGGAGAGAGGGAGGGGATGGCAGCTGACTCCACTGTCACCTGGAGAAACAACCCAAACACCATCATGACCTGGAACTCAATGTCCCTCCCTCCATCTGAGCCTCCCTCTCACTCCCTCCACTGACCTCCCTCTACCCCTCCCTCATCGTAGCCCCTCCCACCCCCCTCCCTCCCTCCCTCCCATCCCTCCCTCCCTCCCTCCCTCCCCCTCCTCCTCCTCCACTCTACCTCTTAGGGCCTTCTGTCCTCCCTCCACTTTGTAGAACACAACCGCTGTCCCAGAATGCTTTGCCAGCGCAGCTCCTGTTCCTTGGGTCTATCTGCAGAACCTGGTCAGACGACACGTACCACTGACCAGGGCTGGCCTGGAGGAGAGGGAGGGAGGAGGGGAGGGAGGGGGAGGGAGGAGGGAGGGAGGGAGGGAGGGAGGAGGGGAGGGAGGGGGAGGGAGGAGGGAGGGAGGGAGGGAGGGAGGGAGGGAGGGAGGGAGGGAGGGGGGAGGGGGAGGGAGGGGGGAGGGGAGGGAGGAGGGAGGGAGGAGGGAGGGGGTGAGGGAGTGAGGGGGAGGGAGGGTGAGGGAGGGAGGGAAGAACAGAGTGTGTATGTATGTGTGTGTGTGTGTGTGTTACCGTGCTCTCCTGTGAGGGCCGTGCTAAAGCAGAGTGTGTCTCCAGGTTGAGGGGTGTGTGTGTGTGTGTACATGCGTATGTGTGTGTGTGTGTTGTTACCGTGCTCTCTGTGAGGGCCGTGCTAAAGCAGAGTGTGTCCAGTTGAGGGTGTGTGTGTATTGTGTGTACATGCGTGTGTGTGTGTGTGTGTGTGTGTGTGTGTGTGTACATGTGTGTGTGTGTGTGTGTGTGTGTTACCATGCTCTCCTGTGAGGGCAGTGCTAAAGCAGAGTGTGTCTCCAGGTCTGAGGGTGTGCGGGGGGGCAGAGATGGCCGGGAGCACGGGCAGGGGGGTGTAGTCACTGAGGGAGGGGTTGGTGGAGTCCCCCCTCACCCCCAACACTGTCACCCCCTCCGACACCGTCTGAACCACGAACAAGTGACTGTCACAGCCTGGAGTCACCTGGACCAGGTCGTCCCTGTGGAGGGAGAGGTCACATGACAATACTGCTTACACTACCAACATGCTGGAGGTGTGTGTGAGGTGTGTTACCTGTAGGTGAGGAAGTGTGTGTGTGTGTGTTACCTGCTAGTGATGAGGTGTGTGTGTGTGTCGTGTGAGTGGAACTGTTGTCCCAGGTGGTCGTAGCAGAGGGCCCTGACAGTGAAGCTCCACCCCAGGGGGGAAGGCAGGCAGGCTGGCCCCGCCCACACCGCTGGCCACGCCCACACCGCTGGCCACGCCCACACCGCAGGCCCCGCCCACACCATACAGGGGGGGACACGGTTAAGAGACGTATGAACCACACTGGAGACACCTGCAACACACACACACACGCACACACACACACACACACGCACACGCGCACACATACACATACACCTCATCACCAACAGGCAACACACACAAACCTGACCACACACGCACATACAGGAATGCATGTGTAGAGACCACACACACCCACACACACCCATATTCACACACACACACAGGCAGACCCCACACTAACCCTGACACTGATGAACATGGTCTGGTTGAGGCCACACGTCTCCATAGCAACAACCTCCAACAGGGCGGCTCCTGTGTCCGGCCCCGCCCTGAGAACACCTTGGTCGTCCACGGTAACAAGCCCCTCCCCTTTCACACACTGACACAGGGCGTAGCGCACAGGGCAGATGGTGTCTCTGGAGCACACACACACACACACGCACACACGCACACACGCACACACACACACACACACACACACACACACACACACACACACACAGTATGAGCATCCCAACACTCAAGTACAGTAAATTTGACCATAAAAGAGTAGATGACACGTTAAACACTGACTTGTTGCTTTGTAAAGCGTAGTGAGAGTTAGGGGACATGAGGATCGATCTGGACGTGCCAACCGCTAGCTGCATCTCCTGGAACACCTGACACAGAGAGAGAGAGAGAGAGAGACTACAGAGGTCATGTGATGTCAGAGAGAGAGAGAGAGATGTACTGCATACTACTATTCTATAAACATTTAAAAAACATAATTAGAGCATAATTAGAGAAAAAATCAGAGCCTATCAAATTCATCATTCAACATTGTCCAGCCGAAAAAAATTGAGCCAAAAAATTTGAGCCTATAAATTCAAGTATACATAGCCTAACTACATCTCTGAAGTTGATAACAAACCAATGAAAACAATCGATCTTAAAAAATTCCATCTGAAAAAAAGATTCCAGCTGAAAAAATTTCCATCTGAAAAAATTCCATCTGAAAAAAATTCCAGCTGAAAAAATTCCAGCTAGGAAAAATTCCAGCTGAAAAAATTCCAGTTGAAAAAATTCGACCCTATCAAATTCGAGCTGAAATTTTTCCAGCTGAAAATTTTCCAGCTAAGAAAAAATCCAGTTGAAAAAAATTCAGCTGAAAAAATTCCAGCTGAAAAAATCCAGTTGAAAAAAATTCCAGCTGAAAAAATTCCAGCTGAAAAAATCAGAGCCTATCAAATTCGAGCCTAAATTGTCCAGCCGAAACAATTTGAGCCAAAACAATTTGAGCCTATAAAATTCGACCCTCAAAAATTCGAGCCTATAAAATTCGAGCCAAAAAATTTCGAGCCTATCTAATTCGAGCCAAAAAACATAATTATTCAGAAGTATACATAGCCTAACTACATCGCTGAAGTTGATAACAAACCGTTGAAAAAAATCGATCTTAAAAAATTCAACCATAAAAAATTCGACCCTATCAAATTCGAGCTGAAATGATTCCATCTGAAATGTTTCCATCTGAAATGTTTCCATCTGAAAAAATTCCATCTGAAAAAATTCCAGCTGAAAAAATTCCAGCTGAAAAAATTCCAGCTAGGAAAAATTCCAGCTGAAAAAATTCCAGTTGAAAAAATTCGACCCTATCAAATTCGAGCTGAAATTTTTCCAGCTGAAAATTTTCCAGCTAGAAAAAATCCAGTTGAAAAAAATTCCAGCTGAAAAAATTCCAGCTGAAAAAATCCAGTTGAAAAAAATTCCAGCTGAAAAAATTCCAGCTGAAAAAATCAGAGCCTATCAAATTCGAGCCTAAATTGTCCAGCCGAAACAATTGAGCCAAAACAATTTGAGCCTATAAAATTCGACCCTCAAAAATTCGAGCCTATAAAATTCGAGCCAAAAAATTTCGAGCCTATCTAATTCGAGCCAAAAAACATAATTATTCAGAAGTATACATAGCCTAACTACATCGCTGAAGTTGATAACAAACCGTTGAAAAAAATCGATCTTAAAAAATTCAACCATAAAAAATTCGACCCTATCAAATTCGAGCTGAAATGATTCCATCTGAAATGTTTCCATCTGAAATGTTTCCATCTGAAAAAATTCCATCTGAAAAACTTCCAGCTGAAAAAATTCCAGCTGAAAAAATTCCAGCTGAAAAATTCAACCATAAAAAATTCGACCCTATCAAATTCGAGCTGAAATTTTTCCAGCTGAACATTTTCCAGCTAAGAAAAAATTCAGTTGAAAAAAATTTCCATCTGAAAAAATTCCATCTGAAAAAATCAGAGCCTATCAAATTCGAGCCTAACATTGTCCATCCGAAAAAATTGAGCCAAAAAAATTTGAGCCTATAAAATTCGACCCTCAAAAATCCCAATCTAATTCGAGCCGAAAAACATAATTATTCAGAAGTATACATAGCCTAACTACATCTCTGAAGTTGATAACAAACCGTTGAAAAAATCTAAAAAAATTCTACCATAAAAAATTCGACCCTATCAAATCGAGCCGAAAATTTCGAGCCTATCTAATTAGAGCCGAAAAACATAATTATTCAGAAGTATACATAGCCTAACTACATCTCTGAAGTTGATAACAAACCGTTGAAAAAAATCGATCTTAAAAAATTCAACCATAAAAAATCGACCCTATCAAATTCGAGCTGAAATGTTTCCATCTGAAATGTTTCCATCTGAAATTTTTGCATCTGAAAAAATTCTATCTGAAAAAATTCCATCTGAAAAAATTCCATCTGAAAAAATTCCATCTGAAAAAATTCCATCTGAAAAATTCCAGCTGAAAATTTTCCAGTTGAAAAAATTCAACCATAAAAAATTCGACCCTATCAAATTCGAGCTGAAATTTTTCCAGCTGAAAATTTTCCAGCTAAGAAAAAATCCAGTTGAAAAAATTCCAGCTGAAAAAATTCCAGCTGAAAAAATCAGAGCCTATCAAATTCGAGCCTAAATTGTCCAGCCGAATTTTGAGCCAAAACAATTTGAGCCTATAAAATTCGACCCTCAAAAATTCGAGCCTATAAAATTCGAGCCAAAAAAATTCGAGCCTATCTAATTCGAGCCAAAAAACATAATTATTCAGAAGTATACATAGCCTAACTACATCTCTGAAGTTGATAACAAACCGTTGAAAAAAATCGATCTTAAAAAATTCAACCATAAAAAATTCGACCCTATCAAATTCGATCTGAAATTTTCCATCTGAAATGTTTCCATCTGAAATGTTTCCATCTGAAATGTTTCCATCTGAAAAAATTCCATCTGAAAAATTCCATCTGAAAAAAAATTCCAGCTGAAAAAATTCAACCATAAAAAAATCGACCCTATCAAATTCGAGCTGAAATTTTTCCAGCTGAACATTTTCCAGCTAAGAAAAATTCCAGCTGAAAAATTCAAGCCTATAAAATTCGACCCTCAAAAATTCGAGCCTATCTAATTCGAGCTGAAATGTTTCCATCTGAAAAAATTCCAGCTAAGAAAAATTCCAGCTGAAAAAAAATGATTTGAGCAACCTGAATTTTATTTTACATTGACATATATTCAGATGAGAATTCAGTGTTGTTTAAATTTCAATATTAAGTATTCGATGCCTTAAAATTCAAAACATTATGGCACTGATTTGCTTCCATACGTTCTAGACTCCGCCGTAAGACATCCAGCCTTTATATATATCTATGGTTGTTTCTACCAGTATCTGTATCTCATCTGTGAGCAGCTGGGGGCTGTCTGTGGTGTGATTGGCCAGTTGAACTGTCACTCTCAGGCTGGTTCTGCCTGCTGCACACGCCCTCACCAACACAGAGAAACCATGAGCAGCGGACACCGTCACACCTGCCTGCAACACACACACACACACCCACAGGTCTCAAACACACACACACAACCCTAACAAACAAGAGAGACATTGTGGAGTGAAGCAGCTAAGCTGGGTCTCTGAGTGTGTGTGTCTCACCTGTGTGTGTCTAGCCTGTATCTCCAGGACTCCCAGTGTGTGTGTGTGTGTGTGGTGTGTGTGTGTGTGTGTCTCACCTGTGTGTGTCTAGCCTGGATCTCCAGGACTCCCAGTGTGTGTGTGTGTGTGTGTGTGTGTGTGTGTGTGTCTCACCTGTGTGTGTCTAGCCTGGATCTCCAGGACTCCCAGTGTGTGTGTGTGTGTCTCACCTGTGTGTGTCTAGCCTGGATCTCCAGGACTCCCAGTGTGTGTGTGTGTGTGTGTGTGTGTGTGTGTGTGTCTCACCTGTGTGTGTCTAGCCTGGATCTCCAGGACTCCCAGTGTGTGTGTGGTGTGTCTCACCTGTGTGTGTCTAGCCTGGATCTCCAGGACTCCCAGTTTCCCCAGGCTCCAGAGGAACAGCAGTCCACTTCCCAGAGCCAGCGGTGTCTGACTGCTGTCACTGCCCATCACATACAC
>CAEFZP010002833.1:70000-80105 GCA_903064625.1 Mallotus villosus
CCCACAGACACACTGTCCAGCGGACCTGCAGGTCTACACACACACACACACAGCATATTAAAATGGTTAATGTAATGAACACACACACACGTGCACGAACACACACACGTGCACGAACACACACACACACTTACTCTACGGTGACGATGGGAGAGGAAGGAGTTAGTTTGAGGTGCATCATGGGAAGGTAGCGATACAGGAAGGGCTGTTGGTTAGAGTCTAGAACACGCACTCGTACTAGGGCACTGTGCCCTATCTCCACCTGACACACACACACAGACAGAGGCACACGCATGGTTAATACATCTTGAGGCAGCTGCTTATGGGTGCTGTTTTAAGGAGGGCACACTCACAATGTCAACAAAGTCGATCTGGAAGTCTGTGATGTCAGAGATGGCGAGGGAGGTCACGGCAGGGTCAGGTGAGGTCACACAGAGGTCGTAGGCCAGGAGGGAGGAGAGGCCAGGTTGAAGAGGAGAGACCTGAGGAACAACACACACACACACACGTCAGTGAGTCAGGATTGTGTGTGTGTGTGTGTTTGGGTCAGCGTGTTTGTGTTTGCCACCTGTATGATGTTGCTGTGCTCCAGGTAGGTGATGTTTGCCAGATTTCTGTCCTGTAGTCGAACCAGGAAGTATCCAGAGCCCTGAACCACTGTCAGATTCTCCTGGAGAGAGAGACAGAGTGAGGAGGGGGCCAACAGAGAGAGGGAGTAATCCATACATGTAGTGTGTTTCCCATAACCTGATGAGATGTGTGTGTGTGTTTCTTACGGTGACGTCAGGATGGTTGTACAGGGTCACAGTGTGTGTGTGTGTGGTTCTTACGGTGACGTCAGGATGGTTGTACAGGGTCACAGTGTGTGTGTGTTTCTTACGGTGACGTCAGGATGGTTGTACAGGGTCACAGTGTGTGTGTGTGTGGTTCTTACGGTGACGTCAGGATGGTTGTACAGGGTCACAGTGTGTGTGTGTGTGGTTCTTACGGTGACGTCAGGATGGTTGTACAGGGTCACAGTGTGTGTGTGTGTGGTTCTTACGGTGACGTCAGGATGGTTGTACAGGGTCACAGTGTGTGTGTGTGTGGTTCTTACGGTGACGTCAGGATGGTTGTACAGGGTCACAGTGTGTGTGTGTGTGGTTCTTACGGTGACGTCAGGATGGTTGTACAGGGTCACAGTGTGTGTGTGTGTGGTTCTTACGGTGACGTCAGGATGGTTGTACAGGGTCACAGTGTGTGTGTGTGTGGTTCTTACGGTGACGTCAGGATGGTTGTACAGGGTCACAGTGTGTGTGTGTGTTTCTTACGGTGACGTCAGGATGGTTGTACAGGGTCACAGTGTGTGTGTGTTTCTTACGGTGACGTCAGGATGGTTGTACAGGGTCACAGCTCTCCTGCTCCACCTCAGGTCCTCCACCAGGCTGAGACGCACCGACGACACCAGAGGAGAGGGCCACATCTCCTGCAGGATGCAGGGTCAGTACACACACACACACACCATACACACACACACCATACACACACACCATACACACACACACCATACACACACACACCATACAGACACACACCATACACACACACACCATACACACACACACCATACACACACCACACCATACACACACACCATACACACACCGACGACACCAGAGGAGAGGCCACATCTCCTGCAGGACGCAGGGTCAGTACACACACACCATACACACACACACACACACACACCATACACACACACACACACAGACAGCGTGACAGACATGACGAACACGTGCGTACCTGAGCAGGTGTGAGGGCCACTGTTACGGTCACTGTCCCTGTGTGTCCGTGAGGGACGAGCCCCTGGTGACCTGACGCACACACACACACACCCCACAGCACACCTGTCATCATCATCATCATCATTACTACTGAAACACCCCACAGCACACCTGTCATCATCACACACACCCCACAGCACACCTGTCATCATCACACACACCCCCACAGCACACCTGTCATCATCACACACACCCCACAGCACACCTGTCATCATCACTACTGAAACACCCCACAGCACACCTGTCATCATCACACACACCCCACAGCACACCTGTCATCATCACACACACCCCACAGCACACCTGTCATCATCACTACTGAAACACCCCACAGCACACCTGTCATCATCATCATCATCATCATCATCATCACTACTGAAACACCCCACAGCACACCTGTCATCATCACACACACCCCACAGCACACCTGTCATCATCACACACACCCCACAGCACACCTGTCATCATCACACACACCCCACAGCACACCTGTCATCATCACTACTGAAACACCCCACAGCACACCTGTCATCATCACACACACCCCACAGCACACCTGTCATCATCACACACACCCCACAGCACACCTGTCATCATCACTACTGACATTTATACTACACACATCATTTTGCAAACACCCACATTCACTTCCACACTCCACTGTGTTTATAGTTTGTTCTACACATGACCAACTGTGCAGTTTTAAAAAGTAATGAAACGTGGATAACGCACACACACACACACACACACACACACACACACACACACCACACACACACACACCACACACACACACACACACACACACACACACACACAGAGTGTAGGCTGACCGCTGGTTGTGTGTGTGTGTGAGGACAGGGAGAGCAGTGAGGGGCTGGAGGAGATCCACTCCACTGAGCAGGAGCTGAAGTTGTCAAACAGCACCCCCTGCTGGTCAAACACCGCTAACTGCAGCTCGGCCTTCCTGCTGCTGGAGATGGAGAGCTGGGGAAGGAGAGGGGAGGTGAGAGGGAGGAGAGAGGTGTTGCACACGACAACACTTAAGGGGTTGCTATAGAAACATCACTTTTAGAGGACAACTGCAAGTAATCAGAGTGCCAAGCAGGAGAGAGAGAGAGAGAGAGAGAAGAGAGAGAGAGAGAGAGAGAGAGAGAGAGAGTTGGGGAGAGAGAGAGAGATAGGGAGAGAGAGAGAGAGAGACAGAGAGAGAGACATAGAGACATAGAGAGACAGAGAGAGAGAGAGAGAGAGAGAGAGAGAGAGAGACAGAGAGAGAGAGAGAGAGAGAGAGAGAGAGACTCACTAGGCTGCCAGGGTACTGTGGCTGAGGGCAGGAGTGGTCCTGGGAGGGCGGGGGGGTGGAGGGAGGGAGGAGGGACAGAGAGAGAGAGGCGGGGGCGCTACAGTGCACCTTCACCCTGCTCTCCTCCACCACCGGATCCTGCTGCTGAACACCTGCTGTGTTCCCACTGCTGAACACAAACCACTACACACACACACACACACACACACACACACACACACACACACACACACACACACACACACACACACACACACACACACCACACACACACACACACACACACACACGCTCACACACACACTCACACACACACACACACACCACACACACACACACACACACACACCACACACACACACACACACACACCACACACACACACACACACACACACACACACAATCACACTCACTCACACACACACACAATCACACTCACTCACACACACACACAATCACACTCACTCACACACACACACACACACACACACAGAAAGAAAACAGGATACTATATTGATCTAGTAACTGAGGCTTTAAAGGACAGAACAGTAAAGTGCTCCACCAAGGACTTCACAAAGACTTGAACAAGAACACTGCTCCATTACACACTCAAACATTCAATATGTTTTCACAGCAAATTGTGCTTTCATTAAAATCATTACACACACACACACTCACACACACACACATACACAACCACACACACACACCACACACACACCTGTTCTCCAAGAGCACGACAGGTGACCCGGTAAGTGTGCTGCTGGGTTTTCTTGGGCTCTGATTGGCTGAACGCCTCCACCCTCCAGCTCACCCCTCTCTCCCTCCATCCAGGTGTTGCTATGGAAATTCCCAGGGGCCAGGGGCCAGGGCTGGGGCCCCCCCTCGAAGGTCAGGATCAGTGATGCACCCAGGGCAGGGACCACCTCTGACACCAGGGCCTGGAGAGAGAGAGACAGAGAGAGAGACATATGAGAGAGAGATGGGAGAGAGATGAGAGAGAGGTGGAGAGATGATGAGATGGTGATAGCGAGATGAGAGATGAGAGAAGATGGTAGAGATGAGAGAGCGATGCAGAGAGAGGATGAGAGAGAGATGGAGAGCAGAGAGGTAGAGAGGAGGTGAGGGAGCGATAGGGATGGCGAGAGTGTCGAGCGCGCACGCGATCTCTCTCCTCGCGGTAGCTGATGGTATTGAAAGGCAGAGGAGAGCAGTCCTTGTGAGGAGTCTACATGTAGAGCCAGTCTCATGTTAGTGAACAGTCCTCTCTCCTGTGGAGTCATTACTACCCTCACTGTCTCCAGCCTGTCACACTACCCAGCACTGTGAAAAATAGGGCAATTAACAACCTTGCACACTCGCTCTCGCTCCCGACACACACACCCCACACAACCCCTCGTCTGCCTACGTCCACGCAGAGGGCTGTGGGCGGCCAGGGTTGTCGTGGAGCTGATGTTGAAGTGTTCTGTTTCCAGGGTGACGGTGATGAGGGCGTGTCCTGGACTCACTGCCTTCATCGTGCAGCCCTGCCAGACGCTAGAGCAAGAAGGACCTAGATGAGCCTACAATCACACACACACAAAGAAAAACAAAAAGAATCACACACAGAAACCCACACACACACCACATCACTACACACAACACACCACAAATCACAGCACACACACCACACACACACACACACACACACCGAAACACACACACTACACACACACACACACACGCACGCACACACACCACACACACACCATCACACACAGCACACACACACAACACCCACACCACATCACACACACACACACACAGAGACACACATCACAGGACACGCACACACACAGCCACACACACACACACACACACACACACACAGCACACACCACACACTACACACGCACACCACCACCACACACATCACACACCATCACACACACACACACACACGACTCATCACACACACACACAAGCACACACACATCACACCACCACACCACACACACACCACAGCCCCACACACACCACACACACACCACACACAATGCGACTCACAGCACACACACCACACAGCACACACACATTCACACCACCACACACACACACACACACACACCACACACCAACACACCACACCACCCACACACCACACACACATCACACACACCCCACACACAACACACACCAACACACACCAAGCACCACACCCACCACACACAAACCCACACCAAACACACACAACACACCCCACACACACACCACACCCCACACACAACAACACAAACACACACACAACACCACACCACACACCACACACAACACAGACACACACACCACACACACACACACACACACACCCACACACACACCACACACACCCCACCACACACCACACACACACACCACACCACACCACACAACACACACACCAACCACACACACACACACACACACACACAACACACACACACACACACACACACAACACACACTACCCACACACACCATACACAACATCACACCACAACACAACACAACCACACCAACACAACACAACACAACACACCACACCACACACCACAAACACCACACACCACCCAGCACACACACACCACCCACACACACACACCACACACACACACACACACACACACACCACACACACACACACACACACACACACACCACACACACAACACACACACACACCACCACACACACACACACACCACCCACCACACACACACACACACCCACGTCCATCAAATCCTTCATATTAATATTTTATTTATTTAGCAAGCTCTGCAATCTACTCTACAGGACTTGAAACTGTTATAAGATAAGCTTCCAAGATCCAAGCTCATAATCAAGCACACAGCACATACACACACGCAAACACTACACACCTCACCACGTACAAAACCCTCATCCACATGTACCCCTCACACACACTAATCACATGAAAAGTGCGATATTGATCCTTTAATCCAGTCTTCCTATGGAACTTGCAAATTGCTTTTGTTTTAGCGTGTAACACTCATGCCTGTGTATGTGTGTGTCTGTGTGTGTGTGTCTGTGTGTGTGTGTGAGGGGAGGGTGTGTGTGAAGGGGCAGGGTGGTTGCCGACCCATTAATTCAATAATCTCCTAATGGACTCTGGTAAGATTAGTTAATTGATTCCTTCCTTCACTAGAGGAAAAACACACAGCTATGGAAGCTTATAACCCTCACTAGGCCGCTGGGTCCACCATGCTTAGTGGGCACACAAGATTACCCTAACCTTAACCAACACGAGGAGAGAGGGTGTGTGTGTGTAGAGAGAGAGTGGTGTGTGTAGAGAGAGAGATGGTGTGTGTGTAGAGAGAGGGTGTGTGTGTAGAGAAGAGGGTGTGTGTGTGTAAGAGAGGAGTGTGTGTAGCGAGAAGGGTGTTTGTGTCGACGAGAGGGTGTGTGTGGTAGCGACGGGTGTGTGGTCGAGCGAGGGTGTGTGTCAGCGAGAGACGGGGTGTGTGTGTGTCGAGCGGTGTGTGTTTGTCGCGCGCGCGGTTGTGGTGTGTGTGTCGCGCCAGCCGGCGTTGTGTGTGTCCGCGCGGCGTGTGTGTGTGTAGCGCGCGCGCGGGTGTGTGTGTGTCGCGCGCGCGGGTGTGTGTGTGGTGTCGCGGCGCAGGGTGTTGTGTGTTGTCGCGCGGCGCGGTGTGTGTGTGTCGAGCGCGCCGGGTTGTGTGTGTGTCGCTCGACGCGGGTGTGTGTGTGTGTCGCGCGCGCGGGTTGGGTGTGTGTCGCGCGGCGGGTGTGTGTGGTCGCGCGCGCGGGTGTGGTGTGTGTCCGCGCGCGCGGGTGTGTGTGTGTCTCGCGCGCGCGGGTGTGGTGTGTCCGCCGCCGGGTGTTTGTGTTGTCGCGCGCGCGTGGTGTTGGTGCGCGCGTCGCGGGTTGTGTGTGTCGCGCGCGGGTGTGTGTGTGTGTCGCGCGCGCGTGTGTGTGTGTGTGATCGCGCGCGCGGGTGTGTGTGTTTCGCGCGCGCGTGGTGTTGTGTCGCGCGCGCGCGTGTGCGGTGTGTGTCGCGCGCGCGGGTGTGTGTGTGTGTGTGTCCGCCGCGCGGGGTGTTGTGTGTGTGCAGCGCCGGGTTGTGTGTGTGTGTCGCGCGCGCGCGTGTGTGTGTCGCGCGCGCGTGTTTGTGTGTCGCGCGCGCCGCGGGTGTGTGTGTCGCGCGCCGCGCGGGTGTGGTGTGTGTGTCCGCGCGCGGTGGGTGTGTGTCGCGCGCGCGGGGTGTGTGTGTGTGTGTCGCGCGCTCGGGTGTGTGTGTCGAGCGCCGCGGTTTGTGTGTGTGTCGCGCGCGGGGGTGTGGTGTGTGTCGCCGAGCGGGCGTGTGTGTGTTGTCTCGCCGGGGGTGTGTGTGATGTCGCGCGCGCGGGTGTGTGTGTGTGTCAGCGCGCGGGGTGTGTGTGTCGCGAGCGCGGGTGGTGGTGTGTGTCGCGCGCGGGGTGGTGTTGAGGTGTGCGCCGAGCGGAGTGTGTGGTGTGTGGGGTCGCCGCGGGTGTTGTGTTTCGCGCGCGCGGTTGTTGGGTGTCGCGAGCGAGGGTGTGTGTGTCGAGCGAGAGGGTGTGTTTGTGTGTGTGTGTCGCGCGAAGGGTGTGTGTGTAGCGAGAGAGGGGGGTGGTGTGATGTGTGTCGAGCGAGCAGCGGTGTTGTGGTGTGTGTCGCCGCGGGGTGTGTGTGTGTCGCGCGCGCGGGCGTGGTGTGGTTGTCGAGCCGCCGGGTGGTTGTGTAGCGCGCGAGGTGTGTGGTGTCGCGCGCGCAGGGTGTGTGTGTGTGTAGAGACGAGGGGTGTGGTGTGTGTGTAGAGAGAGAGGGGCGTACCTGGTGCGCGTTCTGAGACCCCTGGGGCTGAGTGTGTCATGTGGAGCCTCATCAGAGAGCAGTCTGTAACGGGCAGAGGGGGTCAGGAGAGGAGGCTGGTCCAGGGGCATGAAGGGTCTGGAGAGGCAGAGGCTGGTCCAGGGGCAGGAGGGGGGAGTTCTGGAGTCCTGGGCTGGTTCTCACCCCAGACAGCCAGGGGAAGAGTATGGTTTCCCCCACCCTACAGTCCCTCTCTGGGGTTGAGCTCCACACGAGCTGGCCTCAACACATACACCTTGGGGAGGGGGGGGGGAGGGGGGGGAGGGAGGGGGGAGGGGAGGAGGGAGAGGGGGACATGGAAAGCAGCTGGAACTCACCTAGCCTATCGGGGGTGTGTGTGTGTTGTCTGTGTTTGTGTTTGTGTGTGTGTGTTCAACACTCACCAGGCCCGTGCGGATGTGCTAGAGGGTTTCGTGCGTATCCGCTGCCTGGACTGTAGTCAGGCCCCTCCTCTCCAGCCAACCTTCCCCTTTTACTGTCCCACGGCAAACCTGGTTGTCCTCACCGACCAGCTCAGAGTGCACTCCCTCCCTCCACCTGCACACACACCCACACACCCACACACACACACACACCATGCAGGAAACGATATTAAACACACACCCACACACCCGCCACACACACACACACACACACAACACATGCAGTACGATATATAAACACACACACACACACACGCACAAACACAACACACACCCACACACACACAGCACACACCCACACACATGCAGTACGATATATAAACACCACACACACAGCAGCACACACAAACACACACACCACCCAACACACAACAAACACACACACACACACACACACACATGCAGTACGATTATAACACACACACACCCACAAACACCCACACACACATGCTATACAATATATAAACACACAAATGACACCCACACACCACACACGCAGTACATATATAAACACACAATGACCGCACTTTCCCCCCCCTGCTGACATTTGGACCCTCTCATCTTCTCACACCTGAAAACGAGGTGCTGGTAGATCTGTCCCTCCTGGTTGCCATGGACACACCAGGACGGGGGGCGCAAATCAGGGCTCAAACACCTCAACCCTCACTTCCTGATGGGCTCTGATTTGGTGGGATGAGTTGCAACCTCTTCCGCCTGCAGAGAGAAGAGGAGGAGGGTACCGAATTTTCCACTACAATTATGTGCGGGGTTGGGGTGTGTGTGTGTGCTTGTGTGTGTGTGTGTGTGTGTGTGTGTGTGGGCTGTGTGTGTGTTGTGTGGCGTGTGTGTTGCGTGTGTATGTGTGGTGTGTGTATGTGTGTGCATGTGCCTGTGTGGTGAGGTGTGTGTGTGTGCATGTGTGTTGGTGAGTGTGTGTGTATTTGTGTGGTGCGTGTGTGTGTGTATGTTGTGTGTGTATGTTTAATGTGTGTGTGTGTGTTGTGTGTGTGTGTTGTGTGTGTGTGTGTGTGCGTGTGCTGTAGTGTGTGTGTGTGTATGTTTATTTGTGTGTGTGCGTGTCGTGTGTGTGATTGTATTGTGTGTGTGTGTGCGGGTGTATGTGTGTGTGCCTGTTGCGTGGTGTGATGTGTGTGTTGTGTTGTGTGTGGTGTATGTGGTGTGCCTGTGTGCCCTGTGTGTGTGTGTATTTGGTGTTGTTGTGTGTGTGTGGCGTTTGTTTGTTGCCGTGTGTGTGTGTGTGTTTTGTTCGTGGTGTTTGTGGTGTGTGTGTGTGTTGTGGTTGTGTGCGTGCGTGTGCGTGTTAATGTTTGTGTGCCTGTGTGTGTGTGTCATTTGTGTGTGCTTGTGTGGCTTGGTGTGTGGTCATGTGCCTGTTGGTGTGTGTGTGTGTGGTGGCGTGTGTGTGTACCCCGCGGTGTGGAGGGTGACCGAGGATGCTCGTATGGTGGCCGTGTCCTATTCACCCAGCGTCTCCACCACATGGTAGGAGTGTTTAGAGGAATACTCCACCACATGGAAGAGCCAAGCAACGAGCTCCCACGTCATCACCACGTTCTAGAGAGAGGGCATAGAGAGAGAGAGAGAGAGACATAGAGAGAGAGCGAGAGAGAGAGAGATAGAGAGAGAGAGAGAGAGAGAGAGAGA